>WAAF01004841.1:0-28053 GCA_013400475.1 Tricholaema leucomelas | reverse complement strand
GCTCCCTGTCCTATCCCAGGCAGCAAGTGAGCAGAGCCTGTCCCCCCACTCCTGACCCCCAGCCCTCAGATAGTTATAAATATTTATTAAATCCCCTCCCAGTCTTCTCCAGATTAAACATCTCCAGGTCCCTCAGCCTCTCCTCCTCATCAGGCAGTGCTGCAGTCCCTTAATCATCCTCGTAGCCCTTCGCTGGACTCTCTCCAGCAGATCCCTGTCCCTCTTAAACTGGGGAGCCCAAAACTGAAGGCTGTAGTCAAGATGAGGCCTGGCCAGGGCAAAGTAGAGGGAGAGAAGAACCTTCCTGGATCTACTGGACACACTCTTCTTAATGCACCCTAGGTCTCTATTGGCCTTCTTGGCCACAAGGGTACATTCACACACACACACAGAGTATCACCAAGGTTGGAAGAGACCTCACAGATTGCTGCCTCATGGATGTTACCCACCAGCACTCCAGGTCCATTTCCACCTGCGCTCCAGCAGGTCACCTCCCATCCTGTACTGGTGCAGTTTAGGTTGTGAGGTGATGTTAAAAAAACAATTTCACCAAATAATGATTTCAGAAAGCCCTCAGAGAAACACACTTGCTTTCTTACCCTGGCCATGCAGCAGTCACAGCTTGTGCATTCCCCCAGTCACAGGTGTCACTTTAGAAAGGAGAGGACCAAACAGGAGAGATTAATTCAGATTAGATATTCTCTTAGGGTCTTGTGGTTGCTGCATTTATACATGCTTGTTCTGTCTGCAGTTGATAGCTGCACACTATCCAAATCTTTTCTGGTTTCCACTGAAGCAACTGCATTATGCAGCGTGAACTTGATGCACAACTCTGCTATTGCCTGTATGTTCCTTGGCTGCAAGGCAGGAGAGAGGAGCACACGCACACCTGGACCAGAAGAGCCCTATTCCAACATCCTTCTACTCACAGAGATGAGAGCTTGGAGTTCCACTGGGTGCCCACAGGACATCCATCGCCTTTTGTCCTGTGACAGGATGCAAGAGCTTCTGTCGCTGACTATTGATAAGAAAATTTGCCATCAATAAATGCCTTTACCAAGATGTTTTCTTGCTCACCTCTAGCACAGCCTCCTTCCCAGCCCCAAACAGTCCCCAAGCATGTGTCATCTGCTCTGGTCAGCCACAAGTTGCTGCTGCAATCATGCAACCTGAGCTTGGTAAAAAGCGCACATTCCCTGATTTTACTTCTCTCTGTTTTCCAGCCACAGACAAATGTTCCCCAAATAACAAACAACCCAAACAACAATTGAAGCCAAATTTTCACACTTCCTTATTTTTGGGCTGCTGGTTTGCAGCTGTGGGAATGGTTGGATGGGCTGTGCATGGAATCAAGTGTTGGAGGCCATCTGCACGCCAAAAGACAGCTCATTCTCATCATCCTCTACTCTCCAGGGGGCGCTGGCAGTAGATGGCAATGGTCTGTGGAAAAGAGAAATTCATTATTTCAAAGCCTAAGGAAAAAACTCATCTGGGAACATACAAGGAAGTGAAAAGCTAGAAGGTAAGACTGCCTTTCATCAGGAAAAGAGACAACCCACTCCTGTAAAGATGACTCCTCTCTTCATGGGAATCCAACTGTGATGTTCAGGCATCTGTGCTGGAGACGGGTCTACCACAGCCCATATCTAATTCCCTGTGGCTTATTCAATTCAGCAAACAACTGTTACTTTTTTCACTACTCTGTTCTTCAAAGTGATATATACCTGTACAGCTTAGTGTAGAAGTTAGCTAAAATACTATATAAAATGCTCATCTTTGAAGAAGCAAACACTTGGTCACATAGCAACACAAAGCTGGGAGGCTTGGCTGAGATACCTGGAGGCTGAGCAGCCACTGAGCCAGATTTGGACAGACTGACAGCTGAGCAGAGAGGAACCTGATGAAGTTCAAAGGGATCAGTGCAGAGTCCTGCATCTGGGAAGGAACAATAAACTGCATCAGTACAGGTTAGGAGATGATCTGCTGGAGAGCAGCCCTGTGGAGAAGCACCTGGCAGTACTGGTGGACAAGTTCTGCATGGACAGCAATGTGCTCTGGTGGGCAAGAAGGCCAATGGAGTCCTGGCGTGCAGTAAGCAGAATGTGTCCAGCAGATCGAGGGAGGTTCTCCGCCCCCTCTGCTCTGCCCTGGTGAGGACCCATCTGGAATACTGCATCCAATTCTGGGCTCTCCAGTTCAAGAGGGACAGGAATCTACTTGAGTCCAAGAGAGGGCTACAAGGATGCTGAGGGGACTGCAGCACTGCCTGATGAACAAAGGCTGAGAGCCCCGGAGCTGCTTAGTCTGGAGAGGAGAAGGGGGATCTGAGCAAGGTCTATCAATATCTGAGGGCTGGGGGTCAAGAAGGAAGTGACAGAGACAGCCTCTGCTCACTTGTGCCCTGGCATAGGACAATGGGCAAGGGATGGAAACTGAAGCGCAGGAGCTCAACATGGGGAAGAACTTCTTGACTGTAAGGTACACAGAGCACTGCAACAGGTTCCCCAGAGAGGTTGTGGAGTCTCCTTCTCTGGAGTCTTTCCAGCCCTGTCTGGATGTGTTCCTGTGTGACCTGTACTGGATTGTATGGTCCTGCTCTCACAGGGGGGTTGGACTGGAAGACCTGTGGAGGTCCCTTCCAACTCCTAACATCTTGGGATCCTGCAAAGATCCAAGTGAGAAACAATGCAAGCATATCTGCCAGACTTGCACACAGCTTTAATGATCAATCCAAAAAAACTGCAGAAATCTACTTTAAATTGCTGATAAATACTGCAGAATTGCTTGCCTTCTACAATAACAGTTTGTCACTGCATTAAGCAGCAACAGTACAATACACCAAATAATCCTTTCCCTTCTAAGAGCAATTGATGGCGATAAACAATCCACTCTTAAAAATACGAATTACTTGTTTTATTGGCTCATTTTTCAGCTAATCTCAGGACCTCGACAGAGGATATCACAGACTTCACTCATTTCATTTCACATGAAGACAACCCCACAGGCATTAGGGCAGATTTTACGTGGTGAAATGTGACACATTTGCTATATTGAAGATCTCATGGAGATGGAAGTTTTTCATAGTCATTATGCATTAACACAGGGATGTTGCTCTTTTTTTGAGAAAGGGATGGAACACACAGACACACACACACACATATATACATATGAAGAAATATTGATGAGAAGAGCTCCACTATAGGCAGTGATTCATCTGGAATGAGATATAAAAAGTCCAGGTGCCAGGTTCTGCACTTTGGCCACAACAACCCCATACAGTGCTACAGGTTGGGGATAGAGTGGCTGGAGAGCAGCCAGGCAGAGAGGGACCTGGGGGTATTGGTTGACAGCAGCTGAACATGAGCCAGCAGTGTGCCCAGGTGGCCAAGAAGGCCAATGGCATCTGTCCCAGGTTGAGTCTATAGGGTTAAAAAAAAATGCTCTGGGGACTAGGAGATTGTTATTCAATCCCATAATTCTGCTATCTTGGTATAAGCTCACAACAAGGTCAGTTCGCTCTCCTTTCCTCCTCCTCCTGCCCTGGGTGTGTGGCAGGAGCCAATCTATTTGGAACATGTAAGCAGTAGGCCTCTTGGCTGGCTGGAGGCATTGGTGGGGGGTGAGGATTGGAGCACTGGGGAAGGTAGATTTAGGTTTTTTTGGGGGGATGGAGAAAACTTCAAGGGGGTTTGCCATGGATGGGGAAATCGCTTTGTAAGATCTATCGCTGTATTTCTCTCTCTCTAAATACAGTTCTGTATTTTCCCTCCAATTTGATTTGAGAGTTTAATTTCTGTCGCCTATCTTTAGTAAACCCACAACACATCCTGGCCTGGATCAGGAATAGTGTGTCAGCAGGAGCAGGGAAGTAGTTCTGCCCCTGTACTCAGCACTGGTCAGGCCACACCTTGAGTCCTGTATCCAGTTCTGGGCCACTCAATTTAAGAAAGATGTTGAGGTGCTTGAACGTGCCCACAGAAGGGCACCAAGGCTGGTGAGGAGGCTGGAGCACAGCTCTGTGAGGAAAGGCTGAGGGAGCTGGGGGTGTTCAGCCTGGAGAAGAGGAGGCTCAGGGGAGACCTCATTGCTCTCTACAGCTACCTGAAGGGAGGTTGTGGCCATGTGGGGTTGGTCTCTTCTGCCAGGTACCCAGGGACAGAACAAGAGGACACAGCCTCAAGCTGTGCCAGGACAGGTTCAGCCTGGATGTTAGGAAGAACTTCTTCATAGCAAGAGTGATTGGCATTGGAATGGACTGCCTGGGAAGGTGATGGAATCCCCATGCCTGGAGGTTGTTTAAAAGGAGACTGGATGAGGCACCTGGTGCCAGAGTTTAGTTGATTAGATGGTGTTAGGTGATAGGTTGAACTCGATGATCTCAAAGGTCTTTTCCAAACTGTGATTTACACCTGAACAGTCAAACAAATATCTCACTGCCACTTGAGGGAGGGCACAGAATGAAAACAAAGGAGGAGTGACATACCAGAAGTCTTAATGGGAAGATGATTCTCATTTTTTATGGAATATGTGATGCTCCTCTTCAGGGACTCGGAATAGGTGACTTCAGGTGCCTGGTTAAACACCAATAAGAAAAAAATGTCACGTTGCTGACAGACATTGCTAAGGTTTAGGTACCAAATACTGAATCTGATTCGAGCAGATGAAGATATTTTCACAGGGTGAATTACCACAAGGAGTTATTTTCCTATGATTTAAAGAGGCTCTGTTTCTTCCTTAGTTGTCCATGAAACAGGCAGCTGTGTGCATACAAACTGGCTGGCTAAAAGGTGGGCTCACTTGGCAAACTAGGGGTAACCTGAGGACTTCTCTATACCTAGGAGTGCAGAGGTCTATTACTGGGAAAGGCTCTGTGCCCCCAACCTGAGAAGGACAAGGATCTGCTGGAAAGGGTGCAGAGGAGAGCCACAAAGATGATCAGGGAGTTGGAGCATCTCTGTTAAGAGGACAGGCTGATGGAGCTGGGGGTGTTCAGCCTGGAGAAGAGAAGGCTCTAGGGACACTGAATAGAGACCTTACAGTACCTGAAGGGGGCTGCAAGAAGGTTTGCAAGGCCTGTGATAGGATGAGAGGCAACGGCTTTGAATTAGAGCAGAGCAGATTTAGATTGGATGTGAGGAACAAGTTCTGCACCATGCAGGTGGTAGAACAGTGGAACAGGTTGCCCAGGCAGGTGTTTGGAGCCCCATCTCTGGAGCTATTCAAAGTGAGGCTCGACAGGGCTGTGGGCAACCTGATCTAGTTGAAGATGTCCCTGCTGAGTGCAGAGGGAGTTGGATGAGCCCATTCTGTGATTCTGCGCGTATTTGCTTTTCTCTGGCACACTGTCAGAGCGTACATGGTACCGGCAGCTGCATGTCACTATTCCAGGAATAATGTACAGTACACAAACAAATAAACCCTGCACAGGTCCTGATCGCACCTGTGCGTACACTTCCAAGGACCAGATGAAAAGGAGCCAGCTTTTACCTGCAGCTCTAAGCTATGTTCTGGCTTCTCTGAGCATAGTTTAATGCAACTGCTCTGAGACACCAGACAGATGGGACAGAGAGATATGAAATGCTACAAATAAAATCTAAACCTGAACTTTTAAATATTCATTCTGAACTGCAAAGGGAGCCGTGGCTTTTGTGGGCTACAGATGGCTTGGAAATTCAGTGCAAACAAAAGACCACTTTTTGAATACTCATAGCTGCTATGCCATAATAGCTGGAGGCCCAAAACTCCAGGGGTTTGGCATGATTCAACTAGATCTTCTTACCTGCCAAATTTTATGAAAGCAACTTTGCTTTTGCCGTCTTATAGAGATGAAAGAAATCCAAATAGTGTTGGGTTTTTAATGAAATGTGGGCAGCATAAGGTTGAACAAAAAAAAATTAGAATATGAATGGAAAGTGCAAGGTAAAGGGAAAAGTCTCCTTTTTATCAGACGGACTGAAGTACCGCAGGAGAGGAAATCTGCACCTTCTATAGGTCGGAAGAGTAAACAAAAGTATTTGGTAGATGTGGGTAAATGAAAGAAACAAAACAAAACAAAACCACTACCACCACAACAACAACAACAAAAAGCAAGCATAATAAAAACCCCTGCCAGTCATAATCAATGTGGAGCTGCTGCCTGATAGCCAAGCGTGGCCTCAGGTCTCCACCGAGAAGAGGCACGTGTTTCTTTGTAAGGCAGGGGGGCACGACCTCATCAATCAGAGATTATCCTGTGCATAATAGTTTATGGAAACTCGCTCCCACCTCCTCATCTGCCTTCCAGAGAGAGGCAGGCACACACAAATACAGCTGGAAAGAGACTGAGCCCAAGTAACGCTGCTGCTGAGGCCATACATTGCTGCATTCACACACAAATACAATGAGCCTTTTCAGACGCTCTTAGCCACAAGCAGTCTGGTCTAGACTCTAATGTCTTTGGGTTTAGAGAGCATACTCTCCCACTTTCTGTATGTAGTTGCCTCTATTCTGCCCTGGTGAGGTCCCATCTTGAGTACTGCATTCAGTTTTGGGCTCCCCAGTTTAAGAGGGACAGAGATCTGCTGGAGAGAGTCTGGTGGAGGGCTACAAGGATAATGAGGGGACTGGAGCACTGCCTGAGGAGGGGACCTGGGACTGTTCAGTCTGGAGAAGAGAAGACTGAAAGGGGATTTGATAAATGTTTATAAATACCAGAGGGCTGGGGGTCAGGAGGAGGAAAACAGGCTCTGCTCACTTGTTCCCTGGAATAGGACAAGGTGCAATGGATGGAAGCTGCAGCAAAGAGGTTCCACCTCAACATACGAAGGAGGAACTTCTTGACTGTAAGGGTGACAGAGCACTGGAATAGGCTTCCCAGAGAGGTTGTGGAGTCTCCTTCTGTGGAGCCTTTCAAGGCCTGTCTGGATGTGTTCCTGTATGACCTGATCTAGATTGTATGGTCCTGCTCTGGCAGGCGGTTTGGACTCGATGATCCCTTTGGGTCCCTTCCAACACCTAACATCTTATGATCCCACAAGAACAGAATGGGATGACAGAATCCAGAAGAGAGGTGGAGCATCTGCAGGTTAGCAGGCACTGCATGAGAGGCAGAGAAGACCCCTGAGTTGCCAAGAGCCCTCCTAACATAGAAGCCACAGAGACACACAGTGCTGAATCACAGCTAGAAGACAGGTGTATGTATATTGATGAGGCATCGCTGCCAGCCAAATGGAAAACAAACACAGGAACATGAGAAGGCATGAAGGGCTTGATAGAAAATGTAACTATCCTCTAACAACATCAAATGCCAACATACAAACGCAGCCTGATACCAAGTGCTGGGTGGAAGAGGTTTGATGCTATCTGCAGAATGAAGGGTGGTGAAACACTGGCACAGGTTGCCCAGGGAGGCTGTGGATGCTCTCTCCCTGGAGGTGTTCAAAAGCATGTTGGATGAGGCCTTGAGTGACCTGTTCTAGTGGGAGGTGTCCTTGCCTACGGCAAGGGGTTGGAACTGGATGAGCTCTGATGTCCCTTCCAATCTAAACCATTCTATGATTCTACAATTTTGTGGGGAGGGTTGTAATACAGGGAGACAGCCTGGTCAGCGTGAGTCATTAGGGAAGGGGTGGTTGCCACAGCATTCTGGATGGGTAGCAGTAACCAGTACAACCTTTGCCACTAGTAAAGAAAAGAATGTTGTGAAAAATAAAGAGAAGACAATGCAAGCAAGAATTTCAATTGCTTCCAGCCAAGGCAGGGCAAGTAGCAACTTAAGGCAGGGAATAGGTCTGCTATTGTGATTCAGGTAAGAGATGTGAACTGAAAATAAATCTTATGAGGAGGGACTGAGGGAGCTGGGGATGGTTAATATGAAAAAGAGGAGGCTGAGAGGAGGCCTCATTGCTGTCTACAACTACCTGAAGAGACATCGTGGAGAGGCTGATGCTGATCTCTTCTCACAGGTAACTGGAGACAGAACAAGGGAGAATGGCCTCAAGATGAGACTGGGAAGGTTTAGAAGGGACATTAAGGAAAAGTTTTTCATGGAGATAGCGGTCAGGTACTGGAATGAGCTGCCCAGGGAGGTGGTTGAATCACCAACCCTGGATGTGTTTAAGGGTCATTTTGATGTGGTGCTTGGGGATATGGTTTAAGGTGAATGTTGTAGAGCCGGGTTATTGGTTGGACTTCATGTTCCTCAGGGGCTTTTCCAACCCAGATCTTTCTGTGATTCTGTGAAAAGCAGACCTGAAACCTTAATGGACAGAGGCAGAATCCTGCACCACTGGTGGGAATTGAGGAAAGGGGGGTTGGCAAGACTTGAGGAAGCACGCAAGACCACAGCCTCTCTTTCAGCCACATTCTGCTGCTGCTGCTAGATCCATCAGTGGGGAAGCAGAGATTACAGCCTGAAAGTGCAGCTTGTCCTCTGTTTGCAGCTAAGGCATAAGAGAGGCAGATGAGCAGAGGTGAAAGGGCAGCATCCTGCAGCACTCTGGCAGAAGGAAGAGCTTTTTCCAAGGACTTTACTGTCCTTTTGAGCATAGCTGCTTTCCAGGACAGAGTGCCCTGACAGGATACTTAAATGCCTTCAGCACAGTACCATGTTCAGAGATAAAACCCAACAACTTTTCACGAAATCTGCTTCCAATAAAAACAACTTTATTGCCCTGGGCTTAATGTGTAAGTTAGTGAGAGATTATGGTTCAGCTTCTATAGACACTTTATGTAATGTGAAAAGAAATAAAGCCAAAAAAGAAATCCATAGAGACCTCCTCTGTCAGTCCTCTAAAATACAAAGTTTAGTTTCAATCTACACTTCAGTGTGGCAAGAGGCTATCATCTATTTTCCTAAACACTCAGACTCACTGTCAGTCTAGCCAGAGCCAGAAAACCTGACTTAATCACCTCCCTGTGACTCGCTGCACTGTGCCACCTTCTTTTGAACATATATAAACCCTAATTATTTTTTAATCCTTTACTAGAACATTGGCAAAATCACTGCTACCCTGGCAGCATACAGATGTGGACATTTACAGGCACAGGAGCTGCAATGCCACAGTGTCTCCTTCCGTGGAGGGTACTAAATGTCTCTCCAGGAGCAATGTATTCCTTGCTTCCCCTGCTCCCTTTCTGGAGGTACAACAAGCACTAGTTAGTGAGGCCATGTTCCAGAATTATCTGGTGTTATAAGAGCTTAAACCTAGCCCTGAGGTGAGTTTAGTTGTCTGTACAAACATGATGGGAGGCTGACCATGAGCCAATAATGTGCTTTTGTGGCCAGGAGGACCAATGCCATTCTGTGGTGGATTAGAAGGGCTGTGGCTAGTAGGTCGAGAGTGGTTCTCCTCCTCCTCTACTCTGCCCTGCTGAGGCCACATCTGGAGTACTGTGTCCAGTTCTGGGCTCGTCAGTTCATGAGGGACATAGAACTGCAGGAGAGAGTCCAGCACAGAGCCACAAAGATGACTAAGGGAATGGAACATCTTTCTTCTGAGGAGAGCCTGAGGGAGCTGGGGCTGTGCTGCTTGGAGAAGAGGAGACTGAGAGGTGACCTCATTAGTGTTCATAAAGATGTAAAGGTGAGTGCCAGGAGGATGGAGCCAAGCTCTGCTGGGTCATGCCCAATGACAGGACAAGGGGCAATGGTGGAAGCTGAGGCATAGGAAGTTCCATTCAAACACAAGGAGGAATTTTTTCCCAATGAAGGTGACAGAGCCCTGCAACAGGCTGCCCAAGGAGGTTGCAGAATCTCATTCTCTGGAGATACTTAAAACCTGTCTGGAGGTGTTCCTGTGTGATCTGCTCTAGGTGATCCTGCTGTGGCAGGGAAGTTGGACTGGATGAGCTTTGAAGGTCCCTTCCAGCTCCTGACATTCTATGATTCTATGTGCACCTGAAAGCTTACCCAGTCTGCTAGCCCTTCTTCAGGATAGTTTCCTTAGGGACCCCTGAACTCTCCTCCTGCCAATCTGTGCCCAAGTCCAGGCTGCTTCTGCCCTTCTTATCAAATGGAAATGGAGTTTCCCTGTGTCTCTCTTCCTTCCAGTGTACTGCCACTCCCAGCCTCAACATGCATCACCAGGCTTGCCCACGCTAGGCATTACAAAGAGTAAAGTCCCCCAGATCAGAAGAGCAGCTTCAGAAGAAGCAGCTGATTTTAGTGAGCACAGACAGAATGCAGCCTGCGGTTTCAGCTCTGTTCCTCTCTGCTATGGCGGGGGCGCAGCTTAGCTCTTTGGAAAACGCAAGATGTTCAGTAAGAACCAGAGAAAAGGAATTACTTTTGCTGGTCTGTTGCCCTCTCTATAATCTGTAATATCACTGTACTTGCACTGGCATGCCAAGAGGTGCCAGGAGTGTCCGCAGCCTGCTGCCCAATGCTTCTGTCTTCACTGTACCAAAGACCTGTCTCCCACCAGCTCCTCCAGACAGGCCTCACCGGGACAGGTGCTATCTGTGCCTCCTCATCTTAATATTGCCACAGAGGTGCACCATGGGCTGTTATGGCTTCAGAAGCCCAGCCTGCTCCCTGTTCTCTTAGCTTCTGTTGATAAACAGAAAAAAAGTAAAGTAACTTAAACAAAACCACTACAACAATCAGCAACTGTCCCAGTGCCACAACATGCACAGGGGATAGGCTCATACCACGGTCACAGTGCTCATATCACATTCCTGAAAGAAAGGATGGCTCAGTTCCTAGAATTGTCCTAATGTGGGTAACTGTGCATGGCTCATGCTTATAAAGAGCTTTGGGGCCCTCTGGAAGCCAAATAGTTCAGGCATTGCCATTCCTCTACACTCCCTCCCAGAAGCTGTGTCCACCAGCATTTCACCACTCTTTCTTCCCAGCTCTGCCCTGTATGAGGCTTCTACCCTGGTCACGGAAATAAACAGACTTGAGACAACTTGTGCTGCAATTCCCTAGCCTAGGAAACGCTATCTGTTTGCAGAATGTTTCTGCACAAGCCTCAAAAGTTCACTCCCTCCTAGGAAGGGCATGTGTTCAGGGAAAAGAAGCACTGTGGAAGCAGCCTCCTCCCTGTGGTCATTCACAAACCGGATCGCTGGTTCGGGGAGAGTGATGAGATAAGCATGGCTCAAGCTATTCCCTTACCACAGAATCATAGAATGTCAGGGGCTGGAAGGGATCTTGAAAGCTCATCCAGTCCAAAGCCCTGCCACAACAGGATCACCTACACCAGATCACACAGGGACACATCCAGGCACCTCTTAAATATCTTCAGAGAGGAAGACTCCACAATGCCCTTGGGCAGCTCTGTCACCTTCACAGGGACAACATTTTCCCTCATGTTTCCACAGAACTTCCTATGCCTCAGCTTCCACCACTGCCCCTTGTCTTGTCACTGGGCATCACCCAGCAGAGTCTGGCTCCAGCCTCTTGGCACTCACCTTTACACCTTTATAAACATTGATGAGGTCACCTCTCAGGCTCTTCTGCTCCCAGAAGCACAGCCCCAGCACCCTCAGGCTCTCCTCCTAAGGAAGATCTTCCACTGCCTTCAGCATCTTTGTGGCTCTGCACTGGATTCTCTCAAGCAGTTTCCTCAGGTCCTTCTTGAACTGAGGGGCCCAGAACTGGACACAGTACTCCAAATGCAGCCTCAGCAGGGCAGAGTCAAGGGGGAGGAGAATCTCTCTTGACCTACTAACCACAGCCCTTCTAATCCACCCCAGGCTGGCATTGGCCTGCTTGGGCCAATTGCTGGCTCACGGTCAACCTCCCACACACCAGGACCCCCAGGTCCTTTTCCCCTTCACTGCTGTCCAACAGGTCAGTCCCCAATCTATACTGATCCATGAGGTTGTTCTTTCCTTTTTCATCGTCATACCAAGCTTAAAAAAAAAACCAACCAAACAAACAACAACAAAATCTCTTATAAAAGAGGAACTTACGTTTTCATTTTCAAACGTGAAGAATGTTACAACTCGTAGCCAAACATCTCTTTAAAGATAATTACATCTGGCAAGAAAGAGAAAACTTTCTAAAAAAACTCACATTTTCTCTTCAGTGTGTGCCCGAATTCATTTACAGCTGCTGCTGCTTTAAACACTTGAGGCAGAATAAGTGGATGGCACTAAACAGCTTAGCTGCAATTATTATGGAATGTCTGAGGTATAATTTCCCCTGCGGTTTTGTTAGGTGCACAAAATTCATAATTCTGATTTGTGGCAGGTACTTATTACCCATCGCAGGTGGAGATATGCAAATATTATTCTAGTAGGGGTGAGCAGCCTTTATTTCAGCATTCGGCTATTAACGAGATTTGTGAGTCTGGTACTCTGGGGCCATTTAATTAATTAGATGGTACAGATACAATATAAATTGTGGTTTTTTTTGTAGTGTAGGCAATTCCAGGTTCTAGAAGATGGAAAAAATATGGCTAAGTGAACTTAGGATGGACTGATTTGTTCTTCCCACCAAATTCTTCTTGTTTTGGTTATTTTTGCCTGTAATAATCCTGCATGGAACCTCTGCATTGTCAAGCATTGTGGGAAAGAGATGTTATTTATTTGGCAGTGTTATTAAGGATGTCTATCAGTTATCCCCCTTAGAAAAATCACTGGCATGCATCAAAACAAGGAAAAGAGCACACCAAAAACCCCAGGCATGGTATTTTCTGAAAGCAAATATGTGCATGTTTCTGAATGAGCACATGTTTCCAAGACATGCAGATTTGGTAGGATATTATTGTCTCAGTGTCTGACACTTACGTTTTAAATAAATCGTTTCCATGGGATAGATCAGCTGAACTTGCCAGGGAGAATGGAGAGGGAATTTACAACCAGCAGGTTAGCATCTTGGTTTTCCAGTCACTCCATTTATCTCTTCATTCAGCTAACTCTTTTTGTAAGTATAACCTCTCTACTCCTCCAGAAGAATCTTGCGTACAAGAACTGGAGTAGGGAAAATACAAAACAAAACAAAATATAAACTCAAACAAAAAACTCCAAGCCCAAACCTAACCAAATCCAAACCAACAAACCAAAAAGATCCCAGATCAAACCAACAAACACCAAAACCAACCAACCAAAACCCAAAAAACCTACCCAAAATCAAACAAAAAACCCACCCAAAATGAAGCAATAAAACCCATCCAAAACCAAACAAAACCCCCCACCTGAAACCAAACAAAAAAACCCCACCCAAAATTAAATTTAAAAGAACACCCAAAATCAAAGAAAAAAACCCCACCCAAAACCAAACAAAAAACCACCCAAACACAAACCAACTCCAAACCCAAACCAAACCAAAGCAGCATTTACCAGGACTTTCTGCAAACAACGTGGTGAGACATTATTTTTTTCCTTCTAGGGAAGAACTAAAATGCAGGAGGCAGGAGACCGGAAATGGTTGGCAAGCAGCATTTAAAAGCAGGACTTGACCATTGTGTTAGCTTTAAGCTGCAGCTAAAATACTACACTCCACAATTACAGTGCTCTAAACGTCGAATGAGACCCAGTGACTTCTACTGAAGCAGGAGCATAATCAGCAGCCGCTCTCATTGGCTTATTGAGTGTATTTTGGGGTCCATTCCAGCTGTCTTTATTAGATCTAATGCAAATGATTCTTACACTGCTATTTCACCAAGCCCTGGTAGCTGCAGCGCTGTGGAATGCATCCCACTGTTTTGTGTCTGCTGGAGATTTACTGACAAATATGATAAAGGGCACATAAAAAGAATAACGACATGGAACTAGTGGCATGCTAGAGGAGGACAAATAACAGGGGGAAATTATACTGTAGGCCTTAGGAGCTACTGTGTGGGTT
Organism: Tricholaema leucomelas; assembly: GCA_013400475.1. Taxonomy (NCBI): domain Eukaryota; kingdom Metazoa; phylum Chordata; class Aves; order Piciformes; family Lybiidae; genus Tricholaema lacrymosa; species Tricholaema leucomelas. Next base: position 14,279 of record WAAF01004841.1, on the reverse strand, counting down.
TGTGCAGTGCAACTCGAAAGCACACAAGTTCAAAATTAGATACATAGCAGGAGTTGCTCTGCTCACCTCCCTGCAGGGTAGGCAGAGCTGGGCAAAGAGCCACATCACAGCCAGCATGGGCCCACATCTGGCTACCTTCTGGGACTTTCCCATCTACCTAAGAAGGCTGAAAGGAGATTCAGGGATGACAGACCTTATGAAGGGCTGGGACTCAGCAAAAGCTTGATGGAGATCATAGAATGGTTTAGGTTGGAAGGGATCACAAAGATCATCCAGTTCTAACTCCCCACCATAGGCAGGGACACCTCCCACTAGAACTCTGGTATAGGTGATCCTGCTCTGGCAGGGGGGTTGGACTAGATGATCTTTCGAGGTCCTCTCCAGCCCCTGACATTCTATGATTCTATGATTCTATGATTCTATGATTCTATGATTCTATGAACAGGTTGCTCAAGGCCTCATCCAAGCTGGCCTTCCAACACCTCTAGGAAGGGAGTAGCCACAACCTCACTGGGCAACCTGTGCCAGTGTCTCACCGCCCTCACTGGAAAGAACTTCTTCATAACATCCAGTTTAAATCTCCCCTCTTCCAGTTTAAACCCATTACTACTCATCCTGTCATTACTAGACCTTGTAAATAGTCCCTCCTTGACCCTCCTGTAGGCCCCCTTCAGATACTGGAAGGCCACTACAAGGTCTCCTCCAAGCCTGCACTTCTCCAAGCCTGGAGATGGCTGGACCAAGCCAAGAGTGCCTGAGCAGTGTAAACTTCTGCCACAACAAAGAATTGTGAAGTGGAAATAATAACTGAATTTCATTTAAAAAAATAAGAACTGAATTTCATTTAAAAAACAAAAACGTGCTTTTGATTGTAAAGACACCATGGACGGGAGAGGTACAACCTGATCTCTTTGAATGCAGTGAGGAATTTTGGGAAGCTAACTAAATAAATGTAAAGTGAAAGGTATAAAATCAAAGCAAGTCAAAGCATCAGCTGGAGTCCAAGGAAAAGGGCTGGGCACATCACGTGGGTAAATGCACTGGTTTGAAGCTAACTGGAATATTTTAATGAGAGAAATTAGATTATTGGATGTGAAGAGAAAACAACAGGATATCTATTTCACTCATAGGTTGGCTGAGATGTACAAATACCAGAACATAAACACAGATAAGAGAGTCTTTCCCTGGCTTCTGCCGTATTAACTGCCTCTGTCTGACCCTGCACATAACCCAACTAATCATTTCCTTCTTACCCCCCCTTGCCAATTCTTCCAATTCACCTTGCACATAAGGCAGACTCTAGGATAAGGGAGGGGAGTGGAAAGAAGGTGGAAGGGTGGTTGGGAGCCCCTCCTGGGCACTCTGACTTTTAACTGGTATATTACTGTATATAGCTGTAAATATTTGTAATGTATTGTAAATATTTGCTTGTATATTGTACTAAGCTGTAAATATAAAGCTTCATTCTTTAACTTCCAGCCAACTGAGTCTAGTTGGGGTGAATGAATTGGGGGGGTGACTCTCAGAACCACTGCAGTGAAGAGAATTGATCAGGTAAGAAATCAACTGTGACTCAGTTTTCAGCAAGCAAAGTCAGTAATGTTTGCAGTGCAAGATTCCCTGAAGCAGAGGAGGCTGCAAAACCATGGTGGTGCATGAGGAGAAGAGCTCTGGGTAACCTGGTCTGACAAGGTGATTTCCATAGCAGAAGAGCAGTGGATGCTCCTTGTCACCATGCCAACACAGGTAACTGTAATGAAGGGGTAATTAATTAATGTGAGATGATATTTTTCTAAAATTAATATTGTTTAATAATTTTTATATTCAGGAGTCTCACCCCCCCCACCCCCCCCAAGCACTGATTTTAATAAGAATCAGTTCCTCACACTGTCATGGAAACATACAGAGGAATAACTAGATCTAGAAATAACTAGTAAAAATATATAACATCAGTTGAACTCGATTGAACTGGAAGAGAAGGTTGCTGCACTCAATACATCATCTGCAGCCCATATACTGCTTCTCCACTAGATGCACTCAGGGAGCTCCTTTCTGCTCATGGCAGAAAGCAATGGTGTATTACAAGACTTTTTAAATATTTACTTACACTATTTATCTCCCAACTTGCAGGGCTAGCTACAGCTTCAAACAGTACCTAAATGCTTTCAGGGAATTCTGTTACTCGTCAGCCATCTGATTCTTCCCAGGCTTTGTGGTGTGCCAGGGAAAAGAGACAGACAATCTCTGACCTTATCTCTTGGCTCCTCTGGATGATCTGTGTATCTCCAGGACTTCCCGTCTTGGCAGGAGACTTTCAGGTGTAGGCAGAATGTCTTGTGATGTACAGTCTTAGCACGATGTCATGCTGGCTATGCAGGCTGATCGCGTGAAGGCATTTAGAGCCTGTTCCTGGTAAACTTGAGGCAGTGTAGTTTCCAGGCAAACAAACTCAAAGCATCAGAGTTTGTTACTCTGTGGCAGACCTAGCTTATAACGTTGCATGGCAGCAGGCAGCAGCAGGCACGAATACAAGGGCAGAGCATATTGCACCCTGCTCAACTCTTTTATCAATACAGCCCAAGGCCTTTGGACACAGCTTGACCATATTAGGAGAAGCCATAGGCTTGCTTTACCCAAATTTGGGAAAAATATTGGCCTTGCTCAAGGCAAGCATGAGCTAAGCATGTGTACCTTGTTTACACGATGTAAACAAGTTTGGGCAAGCCAGAGTCCTTAGACTCAGTGGCTCCAAGTTCTTTGTCCTCTTTCCCACCTCTCCCCAAAACAGAAGGAAGGAGAGCTGAAAAACATGTCTAGGCAAGCCAGGACATTGGCCTGCTTATGCCTACCACGACAGTAACTTCCTGGGTTGGCTGAATTGTCATGAGCTGTGATCAGCTCATTGAGAAACTCGAGGAAGCTGAGTGCTGGCACAATGCCAGTACAAGAGATGTGTTCTCATGCTGTACTTGTGGCAATACCTGGGAACATCACAATGCTCGATTGGTAAGCAAACCCTGTAAGGAAGCAAGCAAGCAATAGAGGCTGAATTAATAGCTTGTATGACAAACTAAACACAGGCGTAGTATACAGAATCATATAGAACCTCATAGAATCATAGAATGGTTGGGGTTGTAAAGGACCTCTGGAGGTCATCCAGTCCAACCCTCCTGTCAAAGTAGGACCACTACATCAAGTTTTAAAAGTCTCCAGAGAAAGAGACTCCACAATCTCTCTGCTCACTTTCACTCTCCTCCCACATTCTTTGCCAGATCACCTATAAAAATCCACTGACCTCAACCTCAAGCTATTGAACAAGAGTTTTCCAACCATTTCTTCCTCCTATGTCCCAGATGGCTGCAAGCAGAAAATGCTCCTTGGTACTGTGCCAAATCTCACACCTTCTAATCTGCACAAGAGACCAGGACTTGATCCACAGCTTCAAATCTCCTCACAAAGACCTTCTGCAAATCACCCTGCCACAGGAACAACAGTAGCAATGCACCCAGAAAAACCTCTGATACCTCAAACATCTCAAATGTCAAGAAGTTTCTCTTCCAGCCATCTGGTGAACTTCTCAGAACATGGAGAAAAGCATATTTGGTTAAATTCAGAACAAGATAAATGACAGCAATGTGCACAGAAATGTTTTAATAAGAGCTCCAAGAAATACAGGGAGCTGGTGGAGTCACCATCCCTGGAAGTGTTTAAAAGGAAGCTGGATGAGGCACTGTATAGGGTTAACACTCCAGGGGGAGTAACATTGAACCTGACCCTAGGTGTTCTTGACCCCTCCCCAGGGGTGGGTCTGAACACCATCAGGTGATGGTTAGCCCCCTCCCCCTTCCTGTCCCATAAAAGCAGGGGGACTTCTGTTTCACTCTCTCTCTGCACTTCCTGCTCCCTGCATACCACCAGTACCATCTGCTCCTGGTTTCTCTTTGTTTCACCACGTGGCCATCACCCACGAGGTGGACAAAGCCATCACAATCGTATTGTATTTATACCTTTTGTTTTGGCTTTGTAACTTTCCTACCTCAGATACCTTTTTAATTTATTGTTAGTCNCAGTACCATCTGCTCCTGGTTTCTCTTTGTTTCACCACGTGGCCATCACCCACGAGGTGGACAAAGCCATCACAATCGTATTGTATTTATACCTTTTGTTTTGCCTTTTGTAACTTCCCTACCTCAGATACCTTTTTAATTTATTGTTAGTCTTTCTTCTTTTTAACTTCCAAATCGAGTGAGATTCATTTATTTGGGTGTGCTTTACCTTTTCTCTCTCTCCATCTAATCCCTTTCTTTTGGGAAAGAAGGGGGAAGACAGAAGGGCACTTTATAAAATTGTTATTGGTTCTATCAAATTTATGTGAGTCTCTGGAAATTAAAATTAGAACCGAGACAGGCACTTTGTACCAGGGGTTAGTTAATTAGAAGAGTTAGGTGATAGGTTGGACTCGATACTCTCAGAGGTCTTCTCTACCCTGGTTAATTCTGTGATTCTGCTCAGAGAGTGAAGCCAACTTACCTCCAAGGTTTGACAACATGCAGAACAGAGTCAAATTTACTTCAGCCTCACTCTCACAGCAGACTGCATCTACTTCACATAACAGCAAACTGCTAGGGGAAAACAAACAAAGCAGTTCTAGATTTCCACAGAAACAAATATGACAGACTAATACTCTGCATTTAAATACCTTACATTAGATAAACCGTACCCCATGGGCAGAACCTATACAAGGCCTTTCCTGCAGAAGATGAACTCTAGAAAACAGTTTTAATTAAACCTTTCCAAGAACTTCATAGAACTCCAGGCTTAGCTGCAGCGCTACGTGCAGTACCTCTCTACCACGGCCCAGAGCTAAGCAGTCCAAACCAGAGGAGGAATTCTTTTATTATTTTTTTCCCTAGATATGCACACACAAACACATTATTCGCTCAAAATCAATGCACAAATGAGACAATTACATTTATTCATGGTAACATAGGCAGTGTGGCCATGGTCCTAAGGCAGTTCCTGCACTGCCAAGGAGTGCACACTGCAGCAGGCAATTGATGCCTTTGAACGCAGAGGGAACTGCTGCCTGCTGGTAGGTGATTATTAGCAGCACTTCTCCAGAATAATGTAAGCAAGCAAGATTTTAGGCAGCACTATAACAGCTACCAGGCAGAGCATTTGCAGAGATAATAGAGCAAAATGCCTACCTGAAGAATCTCTGTACTGCCTGAGGATGATGCTGCACAGGCATCAACTCCCCTCCCACAGCAAACACTTTTAGTGCCAGGCACCTGACAGGTGAGCTCAAACCCACATGCAGAGATCCAGGTAGGCAGATGGGAACAGTTGCAGGCACCTGAGACAATGTCCCCATGCTGAGCAGTGTGACAGGAACAGGAGGGTGCTGGGACTTGCCAAGTGCTGATGGGGTCAGAGCCACATGGTGCTTTAGTCAGTGTGGCATCACTGCATGAGGTGCCTGGGATGATACAGATAGGGAATGTAGAGTAGCACGGCATTTCTGCACCCCTGTTTTTCACAAGAAGCACTGGAAGTCATGCAGGATTGGGTAAGAGCTGCCTGGCCTTTTGCAGAGAACAGGAAATCATCCTAAAGCTGTATGCTGTGTGTACAGCCTGAACCAGGAGCAGAGGCTGTATTTGAGAAGGCAACGTCCAACAGAGAAACCCATCATTACCTTGGGTGGAAAATTCACCCCAATGAACAGCCTAAACCAAAAGACCTGCTGTCCAATGGAGACAGGCTGGGAGAGTTGGGCTTGTTCAACTGGAGAAGAGAAGGCTCCAAGGAGACCTTCTTGTGGCCTTCCAGTGTCTGAAGGGGGCTACAAGAAAGCTGGGGAGGGACACTTTTTGGGACTTTTCAGGGTGTCTGGTAGTGATAGGACTAGGTGAAATGGATCCAAGCTAGAGGAGGGCAGATTTAGATTAGACCTTAGGAAGGAGTTCTTCAGCATGAGGGTGGTGAGAGACAGGCAGGTTGCCCAGGAAGGTGGTGGAAGCCTCATTCCCGGATGTTTTTAAAGCCAGGGTGTGGCTGTGGGCAACCTGCTCTAGTGTGAGGTGTCCCTGCCCATGACAGTGAGGTTGGAGCTGATGATCCTTGAGGTCCCTGACAGTTCTGTGATTCTGTGAAGAGTGCCCAGCCTCATCAAACCACAAGTTTGTTGAGGATCCTCCCTCTTGCCTGCCTCCTGTTTGTTCACACACAGTGCTTTGTAAACCATATACCCAGACAGCACAGCTCACTGTATCTCCCCTGCCACCACACCATGCAAACAACCCAAAATTAACGCAACTGACCTTCTTGTTTCACCTCATGAGGTAAATTGTTGATCTTTGCAATATGAAAGCACCAAAAAGCATAAACTCAGAACCGTGCACTTTTGTGTGCATTCTCCCCTCCACTTGGCAAATTTCAAACACAGTTACATCCAAAGGGCTGCAGGGAGATCTGAAAAACATGTGTTCTGCCGGTACAATTTCATCACTCCATGAGTAAAAGGCAAATTCTCCAAGAAGCCAGGGGTTGCGTTGAACAAGAAAACAGCATCACCCAAACCTGCAGCACAAGTTTGTGCTCACAGGAACATAGGCAGGGAAAGCAGCAGTTCAGGCAGATGGAGCTTCCCCTTCATCTCTGGCATGTGATTGAGGCTGCACAGCCCTACAGCCAAAATTGCTTTACCCCAAGCAACGTTACAGGCTTGGGGCAGTGTGGCTGGAGAGCTGCTGAGAGAAAGGGATCTGCAGGGGTTTAACAGACAGGCAGCTGAAGATGAGCCAGCAGTGTGGCCAATGGCATCCTGGCTTGGCTTAAAAATGTAGTGGCCAGCAGGAGCAGGGAGATGATTGTCCCCTTGGACTCGGCTTTGGTGAGGTCACACAGGATCACAGGATACTAGGGGTTGGAAGGGACCCAAGGAGAGCATCGAGTCCAACCCCCCCTGCCAAAGCAGGACAATACTATCTAACACAGATCACAGAGGAACACATCCAGACAGGCCTTGAAAGTCTACAGAGAAGGAGACCCCATAACCTTTCTGGGAAGTCTATTTCAGTGCTCTGTGACTCTTACAGTCAAGAAGTTCCCCCTTGTGTTGAGGCAGAACCTCTTTTGCTGCAACTTACACCCATTGCTCCTTGTTCTAGCACAGGGAGCAAGTGCAAAGAGCTTGTCCCCCCACTCCTGGCCAGCCCTCAGATACTTATAAACATTTATCAAATCCCTTCTAAGTCTTCTTTTATCCAGACTAAAAAGCCCCAGGTCACTCAGCCTCTCCTCATCACCCATGCCTTCCAGTCCCCTAACCATCCTCGTAGCCCTCTGCTGGACCCTCTTCAGCAGATCCCTGTCCCTCTTCAACTGGGGAGCCCAAAACTGAACCCAGTATTCAAGATGAGGTCTCACCAGGGCAGAGTAGAGGGGGAGAAGAACCTCCCTTGATCTGCTGGACACACTCTTCCTATTACACCCCAAGATCCCGTTGGCCTTCTTGGCCACAAGGGCACATTGTTGTGCCATGGTTACCTTGTTATCCACCAGGACCCCCAGGTCCCTCTCCACAGGACTGCTTTCCAGCACACCTCGAGTGTTGTGTTCAGTTTTGGGCACTGCAATACAAGAGTGATGTGGAGGTGTGGGAGTGGATCCAGAGGAGGGCAACAAAGCTGGGGAAGAGCCTAGAGAATAAGTTTGGTGAGGAGCAACTGACGGAGCTGGGGATGGTTAGTGTGAAACAGAGGAGGCTGAGGGCAGACCTCACTGCTGTCTACAAATACTTGAAGGGATGTTGTGGAGAGGCTGCTGCTGGTCTCTTCTCACAGGCAGGTGAAGACAGAACAAGAGGGAATGGCCTCAAGCTGAGACTGGGGAGGCTTAGCTTGGACATTAGGAAAAAGTTTTTCATGGAGAGAGTGGTCAGGGACTGGAATGAGCTACCCAGGGAGGTGGCGGAGTCACCAACCCTGGATGTGTTTAAGGGTAGTTTGGATGTGGTACTTAGCAATATGGTTTAAGGTGAATGTTGTAGAGTAGGATTCTAGGTTGGACTTGGTGATCCTGAGGGGTTTTTCCAACCTGGATGTTTCTGTGTGACTTGTGTGTGTGAAAGCTTGCATCCTTGGAAGCCTGGCACAGTCACGGATATGTCCCCATTGCTCCTCGCTCAAAGTATGTCCCTGTTTTATAACCCAAGCCCCATTTTCCACCCCTGTGACATAAAGCAGAGCTGAAGTAAGGCTGTTGCAGAGGCTGGCAGTCTCTCTGATAAAAGCCATACTGCACAGCAGCAGCTCTCCTCCTTCCTTCCTGCTCCTCTCCATATACCACCACAGAAGTGCAGCCTGGCAGTTTCCATCTCTCCATATACCACCACAGAAGTGCAGCCTGGCAGTTTCCATTCCTCAAAATCTAAGAAAGGAACAGAAAATTATCCTACCAATAGTGACCAACATTTTACCTAAGTTCTCCTTAAGCGTATCTTGTATCCTTGGATGCATCAGGACGAGTATGGCCAGCAGATCTAGAGAGGTGATTCTCCCGCTTCACTCTGCACTCATGAGACTTCACCTCAAATGCTGCATCCACTTCTGGTGTCCCCACCACAAGAGGGACATAGATCTGTTGGAACAAGTCCAGAGGAAGGCCACAAAGACAATGCAGGCCCTGGAACACCTCTGCTATGAGGATAGGCTAAGGGAGATGTGGTTGTTCAGCCTGGAGAAGACTCCTGGAAGGACCTCAGAGCTACCTTCCAATGCCTGAAGGAAAACTACAGAAAGGCTGCAGAGAGACTTTGTACAAGAGTGACCACTGATAGCACAAAGGGAAATGGATTTAAATTTGAGAACAGGCCTAGATTGGATCCGAGGAAGAAATTCTTCACTAGGAGGGTGGCAAGACTCTGGAATGGATTGTCCAGAGAGGTTGCTGAAATGGTCAAGGCCAGGTTGGATGTAGCCTGGTCTAGTTGAGAGGAGGTTGGTTTAGGTGATTTCTAAGGTCTCCTCCATCCCAAGCCATTCTATGATTCCTTACTGTCTTCATTGAGGAAAAAAGAGCAATTCCTCCAGGACAGGCTCTTGCTTTGTGACCCTAACACAGGCTACAAAAAGTCACACAATGTGGGTCAGCATCTGCCAATATTAAGGGTAAAAAATTGAGATTTTTGTGTTCTTAGGTATCTTTTCCACTCTGCACACCATGAACATCACTACTAATTTGTTGTGTGAATTAAATTGTTTGGATGACCTGAGCCCAGGAAAGGATTTTGCTGAAGACAATGAAATAAACAGGTTAGAGGGAAAAGCAAGAAGGATTAGACTTCCTTTTCTACTAATTTCTCTTACATTATAAGTCTGTCTATTCCAGGGGCTGGAGCCACCACCCCTGGAGGTGTTAAAGCAGCCTGTGGAGCTGGTGCTTAGGGACATGGGTCAGTGCTAAGTAGATTAGATGAGCTTGGAGGTCTCTTCCAACTGGATATTTTCCATGATTCTGTGATTTTAAAAGTGAATTTTTCTTCCTACTTTTTGCCAGAATTTCAGGAGCAAACCTGAAATTTGGAGATCTTTGCTTGATACTTACCCTGTTTTTCTGTGTTTGCCTCAGAACCTTATTCTTGCCTCCATCTAAGACAATGAATATTTCCTTTATCTTCTGCACTGTTTGCATCTTGAAGATGCTGCTGATTAGGAATAGGCCCTTCCTCTTCCCAGGTTCTATACATCTCTCAGTATCATTCTCAGTATTTTCCCTGGTACTGCTTTCTTCTCCCGCTCTTCTACCTTCCTTCCAAAAGCCAGAGGCAAGAGAGATGAAACTGTTAATGCTACTCTACTCACCCTGGTATTCCTGCTAGCACTCCGCTTGAATATTAGCAGTAGCTTACATGTAACTGATACACCACAACTGCCTCTTCTGCCTTCAACAGGCTCACATTAACCTGCAACAATCATTCTAAACCAATTCCGCTTAAAATTTCCTTCCTAATGTCATGCTAGTGAAATATTTCCTAATAACAAAACAAATCCTCTTTGTTTTAGAAGACTCTATAGCAACAGTCTCATTCCTTAGCAACAGTCTTACTTCAGCCCCAGTGGAAAGACTAATTTCTTTCTTTTATTTTATTTTATTATATATATATATAATTCCAGGAGGAATACTGCAGACTAACAATTATTTCTTCTTCTCTCATTTTGCAACATACCATGTTCTTCCCCTTTAAGCTTATATAAAGCATTCCTTACTCTTGATTATGATCTTACTTGATCATATCCCTTGTTCTCCGTATAATCACAGTCCTTCCCCGTATAATCCCCCCTTCGCTCTCTGTCTCCTGTACAGCATTCACTCCTGTGAACTAAATGAGATGGAAGGAGATGAAAGATATGCTTGTGTTTCCTTCTGTTTTCTTATTATTTTTACAAAAGCTTATCATTTTCTCCAAGAACTGAAGTGGCACAAAGCATTGTCAAAGGCTAAGAGTAGTTTTATCACATTTTCCCCTCAACACAGTACAATTCACTTGCACCCTGGCTGCTTTTAGCACATTTTAAATAACATCTCCTAAGGCCTGCAACAATGTCCTGAAGTGACTGCAGCATCTTCAGCAGAGAAGTTACTTCAGCAGCCAATAATTTGGACTACCTGTGCAACTCTTTGGCAGCAATATCCCAGGTAGTAGATCCCATCGCGACCTGAATGTGCCTCATTGACAACCTCAGACCAGGGTTGTGCAGAGTCCTGGAGAATCACAGAATCACAGAAAGATCCAGGTTGGAAAAGCCCCTCAGGATCACCAAGTCCAACCTAGAACCCTACTCTACAACATTCACCTTAAACCATAGCCCTAAGCACCACAAGCAAACAAGCCTTAAACACATCCAGGGTCAGTGACTCCACCACCTCCCTGGGCAGCTCATTCCAGTCCCTGACCACTCTCTCCATAAAAAACTTTTTCCTAGTGCCCAATCTAAACCTTCCCAGTCTCGGCTTGAGGCCATTCCCCCTGTTCTGTCTCAAATCACCTGTGAGAAGAGACCAGCACCAACCTCTCCACAACGTCCCTTCAGGTAGCTGTAGACAGTAATGAACTCTGCCTTCAGCCTCCTCTGTTTCACACTGACCATTCCCAGCTCTGTCAGTTGCTCCTCATCAAACTTATTCTCTAGGCCCTTCCCCAGCTTTTTTGCCCTTCTCTGGACCCACTCCAGCACCTCCACATCACTCTTGTATTGCGGTGCCCAAAACTGAAGGCAACACTCGAGGTGTGGCCTCACCAAAGCCGAGTCCAAGGGGACAATCACCTTCCAGTTCCTACTGAACACAGCATTTTTAAGCCAAGCCAGAATGTCATTTGCCTTCTTGGCCATCTGCGCATACTGCTGGCTTATATTCAGCTGCCTGTCTATTGCAACCCCCAGATTGCTTTTTGCCAGGCAGCTACACTGCCCCAAGCCTGTAGCATTGCTTGGGGTTGTTGTGACCCAAGTGGAGGAGCTGGCAGTTGGCCTTGTTGAAACTCATCCCATTAATGTTGGCCCATTGGTCTAAGCCTATCCAAGTCCCTCTGAAGAGCCTCTCTACCCTCAGTCAAACCAACACTGCCACCTAACTTGGTGTCATCTGCAAACTCACTGCTGACACTCTGCCTGAATCAAGGTTGTCAATAAAGACGTTAAGCAGAAGTGGTCCCAACACAGATCCCTGAGGAACACCACTAGTGCTCAGCAGCCAACAGGATTTGATTCCATTGACCACTGCCCTCTGGGCCCTCCTGTCCTCAGTGCTTTTTCTAGGAAACAGTGTGCTCAGCCAAGCCATGAGTAGCCAATTTGTCTACAAGAATTCTTCAGGGAACAGTATCAAAGACTTTTCCAAAATCTAGGAATACAACATCCACATCCTTTCCTTCATCCAGTAACTTGGTGATCTTGGCATAGAAGGAGATCAGGTTGGTGAGGCAGGACCTGTCCCTCATGAGTCCATGCTGACTTGGCCTGATCCCCTGGTTGTTGTCTGTATGGCATATGATGGCATGTGAGATGACCTGCTCTGTGACCTTCCATGATTGACAGGTCTGTAGTTTCCCAGATCTTCCTTCTCATAGATAGGCCTTACATTTGCTACCCTTCAGTCCATTGGCACCTCCCCAGTTAGCTAGGAAGCGTAGTTCCTTTTGGACACTGGGCACCCCTAGCACAGATGTCACAGAAATCCTGTCTTGCTTTCCCTCAGGAATGGATGTAAAAGATGCTTTTTGTCTTTGTTTGTTTTGCCTGTAGTGATGTGTAGGATTTGCTAACAAGCTACCTGAAGAGGAAGTAAAACCAATCAAATCCTGAGGCTATTAGTAAGAGCAGGAGTTTCCTCCGCTTCAATATTCATATTTGCACAGCTCCAACAACACAAAAATAGTTTGAAATTTTGGCACCTCTGTGCTTAGAAGTAAAACAAAGCTTGTCTTTCTCCCTGACCTTTAAAAGGCAAAGACTGGTACAAAGAATTTGGCTTCTCTAAAAACCACTTTCCCACACATTATAGTATTTCATCATGTGTAGCACCCCAGATAACTGCAATGATCTTGACATGCACCATGATTCAAGGTATGCTTGCTTGCATATCAATTAAATTCAAAAATTCTGGGGTGGATTAGAAGGGCTGTGGCTAGTAGGTTGAGAGAGGTTCTCCTGCCCCTCTACTCTGCTCTGCTGAGGCCACATCTGGAGTACTGTGTCCAGTTCTGGGCTTCCCAGTTCAAGAGGGACATAGAACTGCAGGAGAGAGTCCAGCACAGAGCCACAAAGATGACTAAGGGAATGGAACATCTTTCTTCTGAGGAGAGCCTGAGGGAGCTGGGGCTGTGCTGCTTGGAGAAGAGGAGCCTGAGAGGTGACCTCATCAGTGTTTATAAAGATGTAAAGGTGAGTGCCAGGAGGATGGATCCAGGCTCTGCTGGGTCATGCCCAATGACAGGACAAGGGGCAATGGTGGAAGCTGAGGCATAGGAAGTTCCATTTAAACACAAGGAGGAATTTTTTCCCAATAAGGGTGACAGAGCCCTGCAACAGGCTGCCCAGGGAGGTTGCGGAATCTCACTCCCTGGAGATACTTAAAACCTGTCTGGAGGTGTTCCTGTGTGATCTGCTCTAGGTGATCCTACTGTGGCAGGGGGGGGTGGACTGGATGAGCTTTCAAGGTCTCTTCCAGCTCCTGACATTCTATGATTCTATGATTCTACAAATTAAATCTGTCAAAAATGTCCAGCCACTACTTGGTCTAGATCAAGTCTGTAACTCCATGTGGGATCAGATGTGTCAGTACAGGACCCCTGAAGTGCTCATTCTGTGTTCAAACATGTTATTCTTCTCAGGAGTGGTGTGCTGGAAAGAAGGTTTTGTTTATCAGCCTGAGGAACAGGAAGACCTCTTTCAGTCACACATGTGCTGGCTGTATTCAATACTGGTTTAAATCAAAATATAAGGTGAATGGAGGATAAAGTGGCTATTTAACAGAAATCTTTTCCTACTATCAGACTCACAAATCAAACTGCACCAGGGAAATAAATGGTGTAGAGCAACAGAGAGATCCAGTCTCAAGGCTGCCAGAGGTGGCAGAACAGCCCAGCCCACACAATGCCAGGGCAGCCACCTCTGTCCACTTAACGTCACGCCATCCTACCCAGCACCAGTCTGCCAAAGCATTTATCGTGACCTTGGTCTAACCTTCAGATAAATTATTTACTCTTTTTTTCATCTTAAAACTGTACTGACAGGCTCGAAGCAGCATTCCATGAGTTACTGGAGGTCCGCAAGAGACATTGCCAAAGCTGTAAAGCCAATGTTGCACTATCAAAACCTGTAAACATACCTCCTTTGGTGTGTTCTTCTCAGCTTACTGGGCCAGCACCCACACCCTGGTAACTAAAGAGACCTCTTCTCTCTCTGAACAGGTAATTTGACTCTCATACCACTGTGTCCCAGTTTAAGAGGGACTGGAGTCTGCTCGAGAGAGTTCAATAGAGGGCTACAAGTATGATTAGGGAACTGGAGCGCTGCCTGATGAGGAGAGGCTGAGGGGCCTGGGGCTGTTTAGTCTGGAGAAGAGAAGACTGAGAGGGGATCTAATAAATGTGTATAAATATCTGAGGGACGGGGGTCAGGAGTAGGGGGGGACAGGCACTGCTCACTTGCTCCCTGGGATAGGAGACAGGAGGTTCCAGCTAAACACAAGCGGGAACTTCTTGACTGTAAGGG
>WAAF01004840.1:27361-42848 GCA_013400475.1 Tricholaema leucomelas | reverse complement strand
TTGTTAAGTAGGTACATAGGGAAGTAGGTAGGTAAGTGGGAGGGAGGTTGGTAAGTAGGTAGGAGGTAGGTAAGTAGGTAGATAGGTAGGTGGGAGGGAGGAAGGTTGGTAAGTAGGTAGGTAGGTGGAATGTAGGTATGTAGGTGAGAGAGAGGGAGGTTGGTAAGTAGGTAGGAGGTAGGTAAGTAGGTAGATAGGTAGGTGGGAAGTAGGTGGATAGGTAGGTGGGAAATAGGATGGTAAGTAGGTAGATAGGTAAGTAGGCAGGTAAATGGGAGGCAGGGAGGTTGGTAAGCAGGTAGATAGGTAGGTAAGGAGGGAGATAAGTAGGTGAGAGGTAGGTATGTTGGTAGGTAGGCAGGTAGGTAGGTTGATAGGTAGGTAAGTAGGGAGATAGGTAGCAAAACACTTACCTACCTGTCTACAAAGACAAGAGTTTCAACTCAGGAAAAGATAAGAGTCAAAATATTGCCTTGCAGCAGCGCCAGGAGAAAGAGAGAGAACATTGCCTGTGACTGTAAAAACAAAGACATTTTTATTTGGAGAAAATGCAGCTCTGCTCTTGCTGTGGAGCTCCACATCTGTCTGAGCATTTATAAAGCTGTTCCCACACCTCAGAGAAAGATTGCAACAGGCTTTGCTCACCAAAACAGACACCCCCCCAGAAAAAAAACCAAACAAACAACCCCAACTAAGAAACAAAACGAAAAACCCCAACCAAAGCCTGGCAAATTGTATTAGGGGAGCCCAGATGGAAACTGTCAAAAGAGAAATCTCTGCAAAGAACTGATCAATATCCCAGGGAATGAAAAGAAACAAGCAGCACATGGAGGCCACTCCTAATGAATCACATCATTCATAATGCTGTTAATGACTCCAGCAGCCATACCTGGGGTAATTAAATTAGAAGGAAGCTTAGTTGTAAGCAGACGGAGCTTAGCAGAATGTTCATCTGCTCCAAGCTGCCTCTTCTACAAGAAGGAAGAGGAATTGTTTTGTCAAGATTGGGATTCCAGGACTTTTCTTTGCTGTAGGAATTGGGCTCCTCAACTCAAGAGAGATGTTGAGGTGCTGGAACGTGTCCAGAGAAGGGCAACGAAGCTGGTGAGGGGCCTGGAACACAAATCCTGTGAGGAGAGGCTGAGGGAGCTGGGGGTGTGCAGCCTGCAGAAGAGGAGGCTCAGGGCAGACCTCATTGCTGTCTGCAACTACCTGAAGGGAGGCTGTAGCCAGGTGGGGTTGGTCTCTTCTGCCAGGCAACCAGCAACAGGACAAGGGGACACAGTCTCAAGTTGTGCCGAGGGAAGTCTAGGCTGGGTGTTAGGAGGAAGTTGTTGGCAGAGAGAGTGATTGGCATTGGAATGGGCTGCCCAGGGAGGTGGTGGAGTCACCATCCCTGGGGGTGTTCAGGAAAAGCCTGGATGAGGCACTTAGTGCCATNCAGCCCATTCCAATGCCAATCACTCTCTCTGCCAACAACTTCCTCCTAACATCCAGAGGGCATCTATGACCCCTCCCTGGGCAACCTGTTGCAGTGTCTCACTCCCCCCCCCCCCCCCCCCCCCCCCCCCCCCCCCCCCCACTCTAAAGAATTTCTCCCTAATATCCAGCCTAAAGCTCAGCTCCTCAAGCTTAAATCCTCTCCCTCTCATAGAATCATCATCACAGAATCAACCAGGTTGGAAGAGACCTCCAAGCTCATCCAGTCCAACCTAGCACCCAGCCCTGTCCAATCAACCAGCCCATGGCACTAAGTGCCTCACATCCAATCTTTTCTTCATCCTTGCTTTGCAGAGGAACCTCTGCAGACATTGTTGTGCCACTTTTCTGGGTTGCTGGCTTTGTTTTACTTGCAGATCTCCTTAATTAAACCATGCATTTACACAAAGAATTCTTACAGTGCAAGGCACAATCACCTCCCTGTACTGAACATCTCAGAGCCTGCCCTTAGATTATTACTGAGCTCTTCTGTGTTTAATGATATTCACAGCTAGTAAAGGTGAAAGGAGGTGGGGGGGAAAAGCAGGGTTGAGGAGCATGTGGCAGTTTCAGAGTGGCATTTGCCTTACAGGAAGCATTAGAAGCCTCCAGCAGCTCATTTGCAATCCACGGTGCCTAATTAGGTTCTTCTCGACGTTAAGAGCTGAAAAGCCATTCAAAGGAGTTTGTGGATCGGCTTTGTGAAGTTGGGTATCAGCTCGATGGGGGTGACAGCAAATAATGGGCAGAGGAGAATTCCTCACCCATCTTCAAGAATCAGAACATCAGCTAATGAGAAGCTAATTAGCATCATTCCTTTTTTCCTGCTAATTAACGGATTTCATGTCGGGGAAATCTGCTTCACGACGCCAATTGTGGAGACCTGACAAAGCCAAAGCGACTTTTGCCCACGCCAGATTCTGTTCAGTGCTGTCCAGGGCAAAGGGCACAAACTGGAACCCAGGAGGCCCTTAAATCACACAATCATAGAATCAAGCAGGTTGGAAGAGACCTCCAAGATCATCCAGTCCAAACTGTCACACAGCCCTGTCCGGTCAACCAGACCCTGGCACTAAGTGCCCCATCCAGTCGTGTCTTGAACACCTCCAGGGATGGTGACTCCACCACCTCCCAGCCTATCACCCAGCCCTATCCAATCAACCAGACCATGGCACTAAGTGCCCCATCCAGGCTTTGCTTCAACACCTCCAGGGAGGGTGACTCCACCACCTCCCAACCTAGCATCCAGCCCTAGACAATCAACCAGACCACAGCACTAAGTGCCCCATCCATTTTTGTCTTGAACACCTCCAGGGATGGTGACTGCACCACCTCCCTGGGCAGCCCATTCCAGTGCCAATCACTCTCTCTGCCAACAACTCCCTCCTAACATCTGAAGGTGATGAGAAATTTGGTGTGAGGCTGCTGGAGCCTTGCAGCAGGCTGCCCAAAGAAGCTGTGGAGTCTCCTTCTCTGGAAGAGAGCTTCAAACCCAGCTGGACATTGTGATCCTGGGCATATTCAGGTGGTGCTGTTGCTTTGTAAAGAGGCTAACAGATGGATAAAGAGTAGAGATTAAATCTACTAAGTAATTATTAAGCTGATTCTGACTAACCTGCTGTTTGAAGTTCTGCTCTCTAGAACCTGAATTTCTTCCATGAAGAGCAAAAAAAAACATTCCAAAAGATAAACCACTGTTTTTTTTTTGTTGTTCCTTTTACCCAAACAAGAATTTATTGCCTTTTATAATCAGCAGCAAGACTTCAGGAGTTTATACCTGCAGCTGTTCACTGCAGCTCCGCAGCCTCAGCTGCCATAATTCAAGGTGGCATTTGTGACTTTGGTGGAGCAGGGAGGATTTACACTGCCTGACAAATCCCACTTGCAAATGCTTGTGAGGCTGTGAAATCCTGCAGGATCTGCCACCCTTTTCCTCTTGTCAACCCCCTCCTCTAAGCTGCTGAGAGCATGCAGGCTGTGTGTGACAGGGAGCCGTGCCAGCTGCCATGGCATGGGATTTCTCAGCCAGGCTGCTGGGACTGTAGAAGCATTCAATGGTTTGGGATGGAAAAGCACTCCAAGATCATGAAATCCAACCATCAACTTAACACCACTATGGCCAGTAAACCGTGTCCCAAAGTGCCATGTCCACATGTCACTTGAAGCCCTCCAGGAGTGGGGACTCCACCATCTCCCTGGGCAGCTTATTCCAATAGCACTTGCTGGTGCAACAGACAGATCCAGAGCTGCTGACTTAATTGTTCAGATGGAGCTTTACCTGTCTGTCCTGGGGTGAGCTACTCAGCACTGTGACTTCTCAGCTCAGGCTCTGCTCACTGAGGCACTTTCTGAAGGTTAGGGCAGGGTTGCACAGCCAGGGGCTGCTTCCAGCAGGGAGAAGCTGATGGGGAGAGCTCCTGCCAAGGGCTGGGCTGCAGAAAGGCTCTGCCTGAGACTTGCTCTACTGCACACCAAGGGCATTGCCACAGCTTGTGCCCCACATTGAAGGGCATGAAGGCAGAGGTGACATCTGTGGGGAGGAGTGTTACCCTCAACTACCCAACAAGGGATTGCATTCCGTGGATGGCATCTTCAGGAGCAAGCTGAGGCAGTGCCAAGCTCAAGCCTCTTCTTCTCTGGTCAGTGTCCCAGGAGGACTCTGTTCCTTCTGCCTTCCATCCTGATCCATGTGTTCCTGAATCCAGTTCCATAATCCAGCTCCAGAATCTGATTTCCATCTGCTGCTGAGTACAGTCTGGGACTTGCCCAGTGCCTGCCTCCAGCACCAATGGTGCCAGTGGTGCTGCCATTGTCATCAGGGGTTGGGTTGGCCCTTGGTTTGTGTCTCTATTCCACAGGCCTGTTCTTCTTTCCATCCCAGCTGGTTGTGTTTATTCCCCACCCCATCAGTCTCTCTTCCTTCTTTCCTTCCTCTTCCCTTTGGGAAGGCAGAGGGCTCCGTGGAGTGCCTTTGGCACCACTCTGGTGGGCAGCCCAGCC
Organism: Tricholaema leucomelas; assembly: GCA_013400475.1. Taxonomy (NCBI): domain Eukaryota; kingdom Metazoa; phylum Chordata; class Aves; order Piciformes; family Lybiidae; genus Tricholaema lacrymosa; species Tricholaema leucomelas. The sequence continues at coordinate 38,369 of WAAF01004840.1, read as the reverse complement.
CTGACCCTTGATGACAGTTTACAGTAACATTAAAAAGGAGCAGTCTGTTCCAGTTCTCCCCTCCACCAAAAACACCTCCATTCACTCTTCACCTGAGACTTTGAGCTCTACTCTGGGACAAACCCAAGATATAAATAGATGAAGTTGTGAAATCAATGCAGATTGATAAGCATAATTGCTTATTGTTATGTTGCCACATGTGGACCAGTGGAGGCAACCAAACTCATGCTGCCAGTTGTACTTACACTGCATCCAACCTTGGTGCTCTCAGAATTGCATCCTAGCTGGGATTGTCTCTAGCCAACCTCTGCTCTTGATGCACAACTCAATCAGTTGTACTTATACTGCATCCAACCTTAGTGGTCTCAGAATTGAGTCCTTGCTGGGCTTGTTTCTAGCCAACCTCTCCTCCTGATACACAACTCAATCATTTGTCCTCATGCAGCCAATTGTACTTGCACTGCATCCAACCTTGGTGCTCTCAGAATTGCATCCTAGCTGGGATTGTCTCTAGCCAACCTCTGCTCTTGATGCACAACTCAATCATTTGTCCTCATCCTGGAGCTACTTCTGTGTTGAGTGAAGCAAACTCATCCAAAGAAATAACTGGGGTTTGATGGTGTAGATGGACTCCAGCCAGGGTAGGAGGCCAAAAGCTTACCTGCTGTGAACCTTTGATTGTCTTTGGTGCTTACTGCCTTGCCGTAGCTTTGCACAAGCTCTCTCAGCCTCCACGGTGAGAAACCACCTCACTTTCATGGCCTCATCCCAAGCTCAACCCCCTATGGAGCTGGCAGGGAGCCCAGCATCCCCTCCCAGCATCTCCCCAGCTGTAAATTGCTGGGGTTGGCTCCCATGTGTTGGATCTGCTGTGAAAAATGAACTTTCAGATCAAGAAGAAGAAGAAGAAGAAATGCAGACCTATAAATCTGCGGGGGAAAGGGAGAGCGAGCGCGGTTTGCACGTGCTTTGCTTCTGCAAGCAGCTCCTCAGCCACAGAGCTTTTCTGCTCAGGATAAAGCACTCAGGAGGAAGGGGAGGGGGGGGGGAAGAGAGGAGAATATATGCAGAAAATGAGAAGCCTGCAAAGCCACAAGTGGAGCTCTGTGATGAGCGATGAGGCAGTCACAAAAGCTGCTCGTGACCTCCAGCACTGATGGTTAACAGTGAGCCAGCAATGTGTCCTTGTGGCCAAGAAGGCAATTAGGCTCCTGGAGTGCATGAAGAGGAGTGTGACCAGCAGGGTGAGGGAGGTTCTCTTCCCCCTCTAACTCTAGTTGTAGGATGCAGCTGAAGCCTTGGGTCGTGGCCTGTGCTCCCCAGTTCAGGAGAGGCAGGGAACTAATGGAGGGAGTCCAGTGGAGCCTACAAAGCTGCCTGGGGGACCTGCAACATCTCTGTGAGGAGGAAAGGCTGAGAGACCTGGGGCTGTTGAGCCTGGAGAAGAGCAGCCTGAGAGGAATCATAGAATCAAGCAGGTTGGAAGAGACCTCCAAGCTCATCCAGTCCAACCTAGCACCCAGCCCTGTCCAATCAACCAGACCATGGCACTAAGTGCCCCATCCAGGCTTTGCTTCAACACCTCCAGGGACGGTGACTCCACCACCTCCCTGGGCAGCCCATTCCAATGCCAATCACTCTCTCTGCCAACAACTTCCTCCTAACATCCAGCCTAGACCTCCCCTGGCACAACTTGAGGCTGTGTCCCCTTCTTCTGTTGCTGCTTGCCTGGCAGAAGAGACCAACCCCACCTGGCTACAGCCTCCCTTCAGGCAGTTGTAGACAGCAATGAGGTCTGCCCTGAGCCTCCTCTTCTGCAGGCTGCACACCCCCAGCTCCCTCAGCCTCTCCTCATAGGGTTTGTGTTCCAGGCCCCTCACCAGCTTTGTCACCCTTCTCTGGACACCTTCCAGCACCTCAACATCTCTCTTGAATTGAGGGGCACAGAACTGGACACAGCACTGAAGGTGTGGCTCAAGGCAGACTGTTTCAGTGTTTGAAAACCCTCAAGCGAAAGAAATTGTTCATCATGTCCAAGCTAAACCTACCCTGGTCCAACAACCTCCTTCCAGAGAGTTGTAGAGAGCAATGAGATCTCCCCAAGGCCTCCTTCTCTCCAGACTGAACAACCCCAGGTCCCTCAGCTGCTCCTCACCAGACCTGTGCTCTGGAACCTACATGACCTTCAGGTCCACTTCAACAATAGTACTGTAGGTGTGGGTGGGACTGCTACATGCTGCCAAATGGAACTCTCTTCTGGAACATAAACCCTATGAGGAGAGGCTGAGGGAGCTGGGGGTGTGCAGCCTGCAGAAGAGGAGGCTCAGGGCAGACCTCATTGCTGTCTACAACTACCTGAAGGGAGGTTGTAGCCAGGTGGGGTTGGGCTCTTCTGCCAGGCAACCAGCAACAGAAGAAGGGGACACAGTCTCAAGCTGTGCCAGGGCAGGTCTAGGCTGGATGTTAGGAGGAAGTTGTTGGCAGAGAGAGTGATTGGCATTGGAATGGGCTGCCCAGGGAGGTGGTGGAGTCACCATCCCTGAAGGTGTTGAAGCAAAGCCTGGATGAGGCACTTAGTGCCATGGTCTGGTTGATTGGATAGGGCTGGGTGCTAGGTTGGGCTGGATGAGCTTGGAGGTCTCTTCCACCCTCCTTGATTCTATGATTCTTTCAGCCATGATAGAAGAAAAGGGTTTGCTGCTGTTTCTCATGTCAAGCACAAAGCACAGCAGGCAAATCTATTTTAGGACTCCCAAAACAAAAGGCACAACACTTTAGGAAGATGATTGGAAGAGGAAAAGATGTGTGAAGACAACACATGTTCAGCTCCTACATTGCAGCAGTGGAATTGTTGAGAAGCAGAGTGAAAATGCCCATGAAGGACTAGAGCTGAGATGTTGCTAAGCAGCATCACAACCTCAAATCCCTGAAGTGCATTCAAAACCATGATCACCTCTAGATATTGCCACAAAGCTGCCTTCCATTCCAACCTTCCCAGCTCATTTCCATTCAAGGTTGATGGAGGCTGCAAACTTTATGACTTCCTTTTAAAGGAGCTTCTGAGTTGTGTTGCCCATACTAAGCCATCAAGTGGAGTTGAGCTGTCATGCTGGATGGTGACAAAGGACCCACTGGTGACCTGTTCACAGGCAGAGCATCCTCTGGGGTCTGGGTTGATGGAAAGCTCAACATGAGCCTGCAGTGTGAGTGCAGCCCAGACAGCAACCCTGTGCTGGGCTGCAGCAAGAGCAGTGTGGGCAGCAGGGCAAGGGAGGGGATTCTGCCCCTTGGCTCTGCTCTCCTCACACCCCACCTGCAGTCCTGTCTGCAGTTCTGGAACTATCAACACAAGAAGGACATGGAAGTGTTGGAGCCAGTTTAGAGGAGGCCACCAAGATGCTGAGAGGGCTGCAGCAGCTCTGCTATGAGGACAGGCTGAGAGAGTTGGGGCTCTGCAGCCTGGAGAAGGCTTGGAGGAGACCTTGGAGTGGCCATCCAGTATCTGAAGTGGGCTACAGGAGGGCTGGGGAGGGACTATTGACAAGGTGTTGTAATGACAGGATAAGGAGGAATGGGTTTAGACTGGAGATTGAAAGGAGATGTTAGGAAGAAGTTGTTTGCAGTGAGGGTGGTGAGACACTGGCACAGGTTGCCCAGGGAGGTTGTGGAACACAGAAGCACAGAAGGTGATCAAAGATCACACTGATGTTGGAACTGGATGAGCTTTGAGGTCCCCTCCAACTCAACCCATCCCATGATTCTATGATTCTTGAACAGCTCTAAGGATGATGGCTCCAGCATCTACCCAGGCAACCTGTTCCACTGCCTGAGGAAGATCATGTGTGAGGCATCATCTCCACCTCAAGATGTTCTCTCTACCACCAGCAAGAAGCAGTCAAAAGCTATTCCAAAGCAGCATTTTTCTTGTGCTCTGAAGAACCAAACTCCTGTGAACAAGGCTAAGGCTTTCTATTCTAGGCACCTCCCTTTGACAATAAGAGCCAGAAGTTAATTATTCATTACACATTTCCCTGCTTTGGGGAAGCTGAGTTGTGCTAAACTCAGCATTTGGAAGCAGAGGCACCAGATGACTTCAGCTTGGGTGAAATGTTTGGGGGTTAGTTTTTGTTCTTTTTCTCTGTTTGCCTTTTTCCATCCCTTTGGTGGGTTTCTGCCTTATGTGTGAGAACCTAAGTTTGGGGTAAGATCACAGAATCACAGAGTGTCAGGGGCTGGAAGGGACTTCCAGAGCTCATCCAGTCCAAGCCCCCTGAAAGAGCAGGATCTCCTAGAGCAGATCACACAGGAACACATCCAGGCAGGTTTGGAATATCTCCAGAGAGGGAGACTCCACAACCCCCCTGGGCAGCCTCTTCCAGTGCTCTGTCACCCTCACAGGGAAAAAAATCCTCCTCAGGTTTCCATGGAACTTCCTCTGCCTCAGCTTCCACCCATTGCCCCTTGTGCTGTCCCTGGGCATCACCCAGCAGAGCCTGGCTCCAGCCTCCTGCCACTCACCTGCACATCTTGATAACCACTGATGAGGTCACCTCTCAGCCTCCTCCTCTCCCAGCAGCACAGCCCCAGCTCCCTCAGGCTCTCCTCCTAACAGAGATGTTCCATTCCCTTCCTGATCTTTGTGACTCTGTGCTGGACTCTCTCAGGCACTTCTATGTCCCTCTTGAACTGGGGGGCCCAGAACTGGACACAGTACTCCAGATGTGGCCTCAGCAGGGCAGAGTAGAGGGGCAGGAGAACCTCTCTCGACCTACTAACCACAGCCCTTCTAATCCACCCCAGAATGGCATTGCCCCTCCTGGCCAGCAGAGCACATTGCTGGCTCATGGCCATCCTCCCATCAGCTAGGACCCTCAGATCCTTTTCCCCTTTGCTGTCTTCCAACAGCTCAGATTGACCTGGGTTGTTTTTTTTTTTGCTCTTAAGGTTTTTTCCTCATTCCTGGACACATTCCTCTAAAGTAAAAAATGTGTGATCAGCCATAGGATCATGGAATTGTTTTGCCTGGAAAAAGCCCCTAACATCTTCAAGTGCAACCATCAATCTATGACCAGCATGGCCATTAAACCATGTTGCAGATTACCACATCCAGAATGCAGATACACACCAGCACAGGTGAGGGATTGACATGATGGAAAGTAGCTCTGCAGAGGATCTGGCAGCACTGGGGGGGGCAACAAGGTCCCAATGAGCAGGCAACGTGCTCTTGTGGCCAAAAAGGCTAATGGTCTCCTGGGCTGCATGGAGAAGAGTGAGGCCAGCAGGTCAAGGGAGGTTCTCATATACTCTGCCTCAGTGCGACCACTGCCACAGAACTGCATCCAGCTCTGGGCTCCCCAGTTCAAGTTGGTATCTTCTCCCAAGTAAGAAGGGACAAGATCATAGCATCATAGAATAAAGCAGGTTGGAAGAGACCTCCAAGCTCATCCAGCCCAACCTAGCACCCAGCCCTATCCAGTCAACCAGACCATGGCACTAAGTGCCCCAGCCAGGCTTTGCTTCAACACCTCCAGGGATGGTGACTCCACCACCTCCCTGGGCAGCCCATTCCAATGCCAATCACTCTCTCAGTGAAGAACAATAGCCCCCCCACCCAGAAACCTGAGTCCCCAGCAGGGGCTCTCAACCACCCTTTCACCTTCCCCCTACCCCTCTCAACCTTACCCTGGTCCCAAGGAAGAAATGGAGGCTCGGCCAGGGGGGTTAGGAAGCAAAGTGGATTAGCCAAGGACACAGAGGGTGTGGTTAGGAGGGAGATGCAGCTCAGAGCTCCCCAGCAGCAGAAGTGACTTTATCTATGTTTTGCTTTTTGTTCTTGTACATCTCAGCGAGCCTATGAGGGAAGCAGACATCACCACTGTGTTCCTGTTACAGCCTGTAATCTAGCTCTTCTCACCAGAACATTCTAGCTAGGCTCAAACTAGCACACAAACATACCAGAATAGGGAAAAGCTACGGGCCTGGACCTTCCAAATATGAGGACAGCAGTGGTCTAGCACCCAGTAAGCATGAGCTGGGCACAGGGGCTTACACACATTACACAACCACATCCTACAACCTGCACCCTGGGCAGGCCAGACTTTCTGGCACCAGGCCTATGCACAGAATCATAGAATGGTTGAGGCTGGAAGGGACCTCAAGGATCATCCAGCTCCAACCCCCTGCCATAGGCAGGGACACCTCCCACTAGAGCAGGTTGCTCAAGGCCTCATCCAGCCTGGCTTNAGAATCCCCTCCCTTGCCCTGCTGGCCACACTTAAAACATGTCCAGGCAAGGCATAAATAAGCCTATTTTTGAGGCCTCCACTACAGTTTGGATATTAGGAACAATTTCTTTCCAGCAAGAGTGGTCAGGCACTGGAACAGGTTGCCCAGGGAGGTGATGGAGTCGCCCTAGTGGTGTTCAAGAACTGTGTGGACATGGCAGTTGAGGACATGGTTTAACGGCCGTGGAGGTGTTGGGTGGACAGTTGGACTCTATGATCTCAGAGGCCTTTTCCAACCAAGCCAATTCTATGACTCTCTGCTCCTATGATCCTCTTCCAGCAGCAGAAGCAAGGTTTCAGCTGTGCACTCAGCTTGCAACCCACACAAGCTCAAACTCTAAGGGCTCCTCTGTCAGCCTGGTGCCGCGGATTAAATCCACGCAGTCTAAAGGAACGGTGGTTTCAAGGCATGGAGATGAAAGGGCACTGACAGCACAGCATTTTCTGGCACTCTCATTATCCCTCCTCCCCCCAAAAAACCAAAATATTCAAGATATAAAAGAATCTAGGTCAAGATTACTGGAAAAGCAGCTTTCCCAGGGAGCAGCAGCAGTCAGACACTCAACATGTGCCTGAGAATCGTGAATAGAGAAGAGGTACAAAACTGCCAGATAAGCACGGGGTGCAGAACAAAAACCCACCCCAGCCAACTTCATCCCTGCTCTCTCTGATGTCTGAGCAGCTTCCCAGCACATCAAACCCAGCTGTAATCACACACTTCACTTTACTTCTCTCCATCACACTGATGGGCTAATTTATCCACAGCGAAGCCTTTACGGCATCCAAATCCTTCTGCAGTGCAGATGCTGCAATCTAGCGTCAAGGATCCAGCTAGAAGCAAGCAGGTTGGAAGAGACCTCCAAGATCATCCAATTGATCCACAGCAGAGTGTTTATAGCATCCAAATGGTGGAAATTCCATGATTACAGGTGGATGGGTGGACACTTTGCTGTCTTAAGAACAGTCCACATGGCCAAAGAGTGGTGGGGAATGGAGATGCAGGCAGTTGGTGGCTGGTCACCAGTGGTGTTCCCCAGGGGTCATTGCTGGGGCAAGTTCACAGAATCATGGAATCAAGCAGGTTGGAAGAGACCTCCAAGCTCATCCAGCCCAACCTAGCACCCAGCCCTGTGCAATCAACCAGACCATGGCACTAAGTGTCTGTCACCATCCCTGGAGGTGTTCAACAAAAGACTGGATAAGGCACCTCCTGTGCTTCTGTGCTCCACAACCTCCCTGGGCAACCTGTGCCAGTGTCTCACCACCCTCACTCCAAACAACTTCTTCCTCACATCCACTTTCAATCTCCCCTCTGACACTTCAAACCCATTCTTTCTCATACTGTCACTACAAGACCTTATCAATAGTCCCTCCACAGCCCTCCTGGAGCCTCCTTCAGATACTGCAAGGCCACTGTAAGGTCTCCTGGAAGCCTTCTCTTCTCCAGGCTGCAGAGCCCCAACTCTCTCAGCCTGTCCTCAGAGCAGAGCTGCTGCAGCCCCCTGAGCACCTTCATGACCTCCTCTGGACTCTCCACTTAACTCTTGTTTTCCCTCCTTGATTGCATTTATATGAGTTTAAAGGGTTCTCCTCTCCCTCTGTTCTACCCTGGAGAGACCACATCTGGAATACTGTGTCAATGTCTGGGCTCCCTAGTTCAAGAGGGACAGGAAACTGCTGGGAAGAGCCCAGTGGAGACTCTGAGGATAATGAAAGGACTGGAACATCTTCAACAGAATGAGGGGACACAGTCCCAAGTTCTACCAGGGGAGGTCTAGGCTGGATGTTAGGAGGAAGTTGTTGGCAGAGAGAGTGATTGGCATTGGAATGGGCTGCCCAGGGAGGTGGTGGAGTCACCATCCCTGGAGGTGTTGAAGCAAAGCCTGGATGAGGCACTTAGTGCTATTTGTCTTTGATCACCTTCTGTGCTCCACAGCTTCCCTGGAGGTGTTCAAGGCCAGGTTAGATGAAGCCAGGGGAGATTGAAAGTGGATGTTAGGAAGAAGTTGTTTGCAGTGAGGGTGGTGAGACATTGGCACAGGTTGCCCAGGGAGGTTGTGGAGCACAGAAGCACAGAAGGTGATCAAAGACAAGTCTTTGATCACCTTCCGTGCTCCACAACCTCCCTGGAGGTGTTCAAGGCCAGGTTGGATGAAGCCTTGAGCAACCTGTTCTAGTAGGAGGTGTCCCTGCCTATGTCACAGAGGGGATTGGAACTGGCTGAGCTTTGAGGTCCCTTCCAACTTAATCCACTCTATCATTCCATGAATCCAAACACCACAACTCTACCTACACATCAGTAACATTCACTGCAGCTGAGATGCTTCGCTCCACCTCTGAGCACAACCTCATTGCTTCGCCTTTGCTGGAGAGCCATTTCCAATGGCTGTGTGTTATCCTACCTACCTTTGTTCCCTGAATTCCCTCTTCATGATAGATCCATTCTCCTCAAATGAATAGCAACTCAACAGGATGTGACCACTCTGACTCCCAGCATTTATTATTTCCCTCTCTCTCTCTCTCTCTCCCCCTTTTTTTCCCCTTTCTTTTTGTTGGGGATTTTTTTTCTCTACTCCTACCTGAAACATTTACATGGACACTTACTACAATTATTTATTTCAGGAGTACTTAGGAAAGGGGGAAAAAAAAAACACCTCCAAACCCCATCTATTTATCTAAATGTTGCTCTGTAGAGCAGGGGCAGGGTGGGGGGGGAAGAGAAAATCATTTTCACAGCTGAAGCTTGGTTTCAGGAAAGAAAAAAATAACAACAGCAACAAAAAAGTTGCTTTATTTATTTAATTTTCCTGCTCAGCAGCTCCCAGAAATTTAAAATGAGAAAGAATCAATTTAGAGGACAACAGGAACCCATCTTGATGCTTCTGTAATAACTGCTGGCAGCAGGGAGCTTATGGAAAGCTCTGTTTCAGATGTAGAGCAAGTATTTTTGTGAGGAGGTTCTTGCCAGAGAGAGTGATTGGCATTGGAATGGGCTGCCCAGGGAGGTAGTGGAGTCACCATCCTGGAGGTGTTCAAGCAAAGCCTGGCTGGGGCACTTAGTGCCATGGTCTGGTTGATTGGCTAGGGCTGGGTGCTAGGTTGGGCTGGATGAGCTTGGAGGTCTCTTCCAACCTGCTTGATTCTATGATCTTGTCTCTTCTTACTTGGGAGAAGATAGCAACTTGAACTGGGGAGCCCAGAGCTGGATGCAGTCCTCTGGCAGTGGTCTCACTCTGTCAACCTCTCTTGACCTGCTGGCCTCACTCTTCTCCATGCAGCCCAGGAGACCTGGTTGCTTGGACAGGGCTGGGTGCTAGGTTGGGCTGGATGAGCCTGAAGGTCTCTTCCAACCTGGCTGATTCTGTGATTCTTAAGGGGGCTACAAGAAAGATGGAGAGGGACATTTTAGGCTGTAAGGTAGTGACAGGACTGGGGGGAATGGAACCAAGCTAAAANGAATGGGCTGCCCAGGGAGGTGGTGGAGTCGCCGTGCCTGGAGGTGTTCAAGCAAAGTCTGAATGAGGCACTTAGTGCCATGGTCTGGTTGGTTGGACAGGGCTGGGTCCTAGGTTGGCCTGGATGAGCTTGGAGGTCTCTTCCAACCTATTGGTTCTACAATTCACCACCCTCATGCTGAAGAACTTCTTCCTAACTTGCAGTCTGGATCTACCCATTTCTAGCTGCTCCCCAGCTGTTCCTCACCAGCCCTGTTCTCCACACCCTTAGAATCATAGACTCAATCAGGATTGGAAGGGACCACAAGGGTCATCTAGTTCCAATCCCCCTGCCATGGGCAGGGACACCCTACCCTAGATCAGGACTTTGGTGCCCTTATCTGGATCTATTTCATGCCCTCAGTGTTCTTCTTGGAGTGAGGAGCCCAGAACTGAATCCAGTACTCCAGCTATGGCCTCACCAATGCCAAGTACAAGCCCTACTCCTGCTGGTGTCCCCCTCCATTCTTGATCCAGGCCACATTGCTGGGTGGTTCCTTTCAACCTGGCACTCTGTGGTTCTGGGATATGGAAAGCAAGCGTGGATTGAATCCAAGACCTCCCAGAAGAGCCAGCAAATGTTAATTAAAATCCAATAGTTCCTTCATTACCTTCACAAATGCAAATGAAGTACTCTAAACACTTGCAAATAAGTGTTATTGATCCTTCTGAGTCAAAGCAGCCCCAGTGCTAACAGGACTCTTTGGAAGGCTTTCTACAGCACAGAGATCAATTGTACTCACCTATCTCCTGGTAGAACTCGGTCTGTCCAAGTCTGCTGAGTGGCCATGGCTTTCCAGACTCAGCTTGTGGGTGGGTTTGCACGAAGTTAAGGCTGGAAATCTGCGATCTTGGCAATATCTGAGAGTGTTCTTTTGCTTTACAGTGTAGTGGAGGTTGGAAAGGACCTCTGGAGATCACCCAGTCCAATTCCCTGGCACCCAATGCAGCTTGCCCAGGAGTGACCTGGGTTAGAACTGGATGTTAGGAAGATGTTTGCAGTGAGGGTGGTGAGACACTGGCACAGGTTCAAAGATCACCTTTAGTCCTTCTGTGCTCCACAACCTCACTGGAGGTGTTCAAGACCAGCTTAGATGAAGCCAGGGGAGACTGAAAGTGGATGTTAGGAAGAAGTTGTTTGCAGTGAGGGTGGTGAGACACTGGCACAGGTTGCCCAGGGAGGTTGTGGAGCACAGAAGCACAGAAGGTGATCTTTGATCACCTTCTGTG
>WAAF01004840.1:11580-26894 GCA_013400475.1 Tricholaema leucomelas | reverse complement strand
CTTCTCCAGGCTCAACAGCCCAGGGCTCTCAGCCTTTCCTCCTCACAAAGATGCTCCAGGCCCCTCAGCATCCTTGTAATCCATTCTCCTCTGGGCCTGCCCTTCTCCAGGCTCAGCAGCCCCAGGTCTCTCAACCTTTCCTCCTCACAGAGATGCCCCAGGCCCCTCAGCATCCTTGTAATCCATTCTCCTTTGGGCCTGCCCTTCTCCAGGCTCAGCAGCCCCAGGGCTCTCAGCCTTTCCTCCTCACAGAGATGCTCCAGGCCCCTCAGCATCCTTGTAATCCATTCTCCTTTGGGCCTGCCCTTCTCCAGGCTCAACAGCCCAGGGGTCTCAGCCTTTCCTCCTCACAGAGATGCTGCAGGCCCCTCAGCATCCTTCTAATCCATTCAGAAGATGCCCTCTGGGGCTACTCTTCTCCAGGCTCAACAGCCCCAGGTCCCTCAGCCTTTCCTCCTCACAGAGATGCCCCAGGCCCATCAGCATCTTTAGAACCTTCCTAGGATTCTCTCCAGTCATTCCCTGTCTCTCTTGAACTGGAGCCCAGCACTGGACCCACTCCTCCAGATGTGGCCTCACTAGTCAAGAGTAGAGGGGGAAAAGGACCTCCTTTGACCTGCTGGCCATGCTCCATGCACTCCAGGAGACCACTGTCTTTCTTAGCCACAAGAAAATCACCTTCTGTGATTATCAAACTCTATAGTGCTCACCTAATAAAACAAAGAGAGCAATTATCTCTAATAGAATGGTTTAGATTGGAAGGGACCTCAAAGCTCAGCCAGCTCCAAACCCCTGCCATGGGCAGGGACACCTCCCACTAGAACAGGTTGCTCAAGGCCTCATCCAACCTGGCCTTGAACATCTCCAGGGAGGTTGTGGAGCACAGAAGCACAGAAGGTGATCAAAGATCACCTTCTGTGCTTCTGTGCTCCACAACCTCCCTGGGCAACCTGTGCCAGTGTCGCACCTCCCTCACTGCAAACGACTTCTTCTAACAGCCACTTTCAATCTCCCCTCTGCCACTTCAAACCCATTATAGGGCCACCAGACCAAGCAACAAGAGCAAGCAAATACAACACAAAACCCCCCCTGAGTACCCCCTAGATGATCTCCAGAAGTCATTCCCAACCCTCATGTGCTGGGATTCTTGGTACTCCCTTGAAGTATCTCTGCTGAAGCACAAAATCATTGAGCTGCTGAGGTTAGAAGAGACCTTTGAGATCATCAAGTCCAACTGCTCACCTGGAGCTTGCAGTGCCACTGCTGCTGCTAAGCCACTGCCACTAAGCTGCATCCCCCAACACCACATACATGCTTCTTTTAAACACTCCCAGGGATGGTGACTTTACCACCTCCCTCTGCAGCCTCTTCCAGGTCCTGGCAAACCTTTCTGTAAAGATTTTTTTCCTGATATATCCAACCTGGACCCCACCTGACACAATTTAAGGCTCTTTGGCCTTGTCACAGAGTCACAAACTGTCAGGGGCTGGAAGGGACCTCAAAAGCTCATCCAGTCCAAGCCCCCTGCCAGAGCAGGATCTCCTAGAGCAGATCACACAGGAACACATCCAGGCAGGTTTGGAGTATCTCCAGAGAGGGAGACTCCACAGCCCCACTGGGCAGCCTCTTCCAGTGCTCTGTCACCCTCACAGGGAAAAAAATTCCTCCTCAGGTTTCCATGGAACCTCCTTTGCCTCAGCTTCCACCCATTGCCCCTTGTGCTGTCCCTGGGCATCACCCAGCAGAGCCTGGCTCCAGCCTCCTGCCACTCACCTGCACATCTTGATAACCACTGATGAGGTCACCTCTCAGCCTCCTCCTCTCCTAGCAGCACAGCCCCAGCTCCCTCAGGCTCTCCTCCTAACAGAGCTGTTCCATTCCCTTCCTGATCATCTTTGTGGCTCTGTGCTGGACTCTCTCAAGCACTTCTATGTCCCTCTTGAACTGGAGGGCTCAGAACTGGACACAGTACTCCAGATGCAGAGGGACCTGGACAGGCTGCATGGGTGGGCAGAGGCCAATGGGATGAGATTGAACAAGGCCAAGTGCAGTGTTCTACACTTTGGCCACAGCAACCCCAAGCAGCACTACAGGCTGGGGACAGAGTGGCTGAGAGCAGCCAGGAGGAAAGGGACCTGGGGATGCTGGTGGAGAGTAGCTGAAGTTGAGGCAGCAGTGTGCCCAGGTGGGCAGCAGAGCCAATGGCATCCTGGGCTGGCTCAGGAGCAGTGTGGCCAGCAGGACAAGGGAGGTTCTTCTGCCCCTGTGCTCAGCACTGCTCAGGCCACAGCTTGAGTGCTGTGTCCAGTTCTGGGCTCCTCAATTCAAGAGAGATGTTGAGGTGCTGGAAGGTGTCCAGAGAAGGGCAGCAAGGCTGGGGAGGGGCCTGGAGTACAGCCCTGTGAGGAGAGGCTGAGGGAGCTGGGGGTGTGCAGCCTGCAGAAGAGGAGGCTCAGGGCAGAGCTCATTGCTGTCTGCAGCTACCTGAAGGGAGGCTGTAGCCAGGTGGGGTTGGGCTCTTCTGCCAGGCAGCCAGCAACAGAACAAGGGGACACAGTCTCAAGTTGTGCCAGGGGAGGTCTAGGCTGGATGTTAGGAGGAAGTTGTTGTCAGAGAGAGTGATTGGCATTGGAATGGGCTGCCCAGGGAGGGTGGAGTTGCCCTCCCTGGAGGTGTTGAAGCAAAGCCTGGATGAGGCACTTAGTGCCATGGTCTGGTTGATTGGCCAGGGCTGGGTGCTAGGTTGGGCTGGATGAGCTTGGAGGTCTCTTCCAATCTGACTGGTTGTATGATTCTACAATGTGACCTCAGCAGGGCAGAGGGGCAGAAGAACCTCTCTCAGCCTTCTAACCCCACCCCTTGTAATCCACCCCAGACTGGCATTTCCCTCCTGGCCACAAGAGCACATTGCTGGTTCGTGGTCAACCCCGCCATCAACTAGAACCCCCAGATCCTTTTTCTCTTCACTGCATTCCAACAGGTCTGTCCTATTGTCTTGTCACTTGTTGCATGTGTGAAGAGACCAAACCTTGCTTCACTCCAGCCTTCTTTTAAGTAGTTGCAAAGTCATCATCTGGCTGACTGAACTGGTTGATTTTAGCCTAATCCTGTTGATTTAAGCAATAAAACTAAAGCAAGTTCCATTCCCTCCTGTTTTATTCATGAGCTCTGCAGCTCCTGCTGATCCCACCTGCACGTCTGTGTCTCCAGCTCCAGCCACATTTAGTCTCCTCAATATTTATCTAAGCAGGAGCTGGTCATTAAAAAAGAGTTTTGCTGACTGAAAACTGCCTTTAATACCCTCTTTTCCTTTCACCAGTGTCATGAAGGAATTAGAAGCAGGCAAGGAAAAGATGCTGAAACATCTCCAGCAGGCAATCATTGGCTTCCCCTAAAGGCCTTTGAAAGGATTCACCTTTAACTGATCCATTACACTGAGCATTGCTCCATGGATTAGTTACATGGAAGGTGATAGAATCATAGAATCAAGCAGGGTGGGAGAGACCTCCAAGCTCATCCAGCTCAACCTAGCACCCAGCCCTAGCCAATCAACCAGACCATGGCACTAAGTGCCCCAGCCAGGCTTTGCTTGAGCACCTCCAGGGATGGTGACTCCACCACCTCCCTGGGCAGCCCATTCCAATGCCAATCACTCTCTCTGCCAACAACTTCCTCCTAACATCCAGCCTAGACCTCCCCTGCCACATCTTGAGACTGTGTCCCCTTGTTCTGTTGCTGGTTGCCTGGCAAAAGAGCCCAACCCCACCTGGCTACAGCCTCCCTTCAGGGAGTTGTAGATGAAAAGCTCTGGGCATTCTCTCTGCTTCTCTGTGAAGGTTCACCCTGATGCCAGGGTTTGTGGAATCAGTCACAAAAAAGCTCATCTTTACCTCTCCTAAGCACTGTCCAATGTATCTACTTCAGGAGATACTTGTTTAAGACCACCCCTACATTCTGCACAACTCCTTACATGCATAGCATCATAGAATCACAGAATGGGTTAGGCTGGAAGGGACCTCAAAGCTCAGCCAGTTCCAACCCCCTCTGTGCCATAGGCAGGGACATCTCTCACTAGAACAGGTCACTCAAGGCCTCATCCAGCCTGGCCTTGAACACCTCCAGGTTGGGTGTGGAGCACAGAAGGTGATCTTTGATCACTTTCTGTGCCCCATAACCTCCCTGGGCAACCTGTGCCAGTGTCTCACCACCCTCACTGCAAACAACTTCTTCCTAACATCCACTTTCAGACTCCCTTCTGCCATTTTAAACCCATTCCTCCTCATCCTGTCACTACAAGACCTTGTCAATAGTCCCTCTCCAGCCCTTCTTTAGCCTCTTTCAGATAGTGGAAGGCTACTACAAACCTCATCAGTGGTTATCAAGATGTGCAGGTGAGTGGCAGGAGGCTGGAGCCAGGCTCTGCTGGGTGATGCCCAGGGACAGCACAAGGGGCAATGGGTGGAAGCTGAGGCAGAGGAAGTTCCATGTGAACCTGAGGAGGAATTTTTTCCCTGTGAGGGTGACAGAGCAGTGTAAGAGGCTGCCCAGGGGGGCTGTGGAGTCTCCCTCTCTGGAGATATTCCAAACCTGCCTGGATGTGTTCCTGTGTGATCTGCTCTAGGAGATCCTGCTCTGGCAAAGGGGTTGGACTGATGAGCTTTGGAGGTGCCTTCCAGCCCCTGACACTCTGTGATTCTGTGATCATCCAGTCCAACCACCTTGTTCAAGCAGGCTCACCTACAATGTCTGTCTTGATGGACTTTTCTAGCCTTGCAGCCCTTTGAGTGCCTCCTGGTGTGGAGTTCTCCTTGCTTTTAGAGTTGTCATGGCGAGCTGGGAGGGTTCACAGCCTGGTGCCAGTCGTGATGAATGTCCCAGCAGAGTGGAGCAATCACAACCTAAATCAGAAATGATTACTCCAGCAGCACCTTGATGGATTTGGGCAAAACCAGAGATCGTTTCCTCACCAGATAGTTGGTGAAACAAATGAGTGCAAAGGTTGCAGGAACCATAAGGACTGGGGAGAACAAACCCAACATGTGCTATGAGCTGCTACTAAAGTCCCTTCCTTGGTGGATATGATTCTTTTTCATTTAGCAGATCAGAGCAGCTAAATAACTTGCAGCCTTGCTCTTTTCCATTCCTCACCACTAATTTACTGTACAAAGAGGGAAGTTACCCTAAGGGTAAAAAAAAAAAGGAAAATAGAGCAATAAATTACAGCTGAGCTGTAAGTAATCCCCTGTGTGTTCTTAAACAGCCCTTTCAAAACACATTTGCACACACCTTGGATGCTGGGTTCACTTTTGGGCCCTTCACTCTAAGAAGGGCATTGAGGTGGTGGAGTGGGTCCAGAGAAGAGCAATGAAGCTGGCGAAGGGGCTGGAGAACAGGACTGGTGAGGAGCAGCTGAGGGACCCAGACAGCAACCCTGTGCTGGGCTGCAGCAAGAGCAGTGTGGGCAGCAGGGCAAGGGAGGGGATTCTGCCCCTTGGCTCTGCTCTCCTCAGACCCCACCTGCAGTCCTGTGTGCAGTTCTGGAGCCCCCAGCACAAGAAGGACATGGAACTGCTGGAGCCAGTCCAGAGGAGAGCCACGAAGATGCTGAGAGGGCTGCAGCAGCTCTGCTATGAGGACAGGCTGAGAGAGTTGGGGCTCTGCAGCCTGGAGAAGAGAAGGCTTCGAGGAGACCTTAGAGTGGCTTTGCAGTATCTGAAGGGAGCCTACAGGAAGGCTGGGGAGGGACTATTGACAAGGTCTGGTAATGTCAGGATGAGGGGGAATGGGTTTAAGCTGGCAGAGGGGAGATTTAGACTGGATGTTAGGAGGAAGTTCTTTACAGTGAGGGTGGTGAGACACTGGCACAGGTTGCCCAGGGAGGTTGTGGATGCTTCCTCCCTGGAGGTGTTTAAGGCCAGGCTGGATGAGGCCTTGAGCAACCTGCTCTAGTGGGAGGTGTCCCTGCCTATGGCAGGGGGTTGGAGCTGGATGATCCTTGAGGTCCCTTCCAACCTAAACCATTCTATGATTCTATGATTCTATGACCTGGGGCTGTTGAGGCTGGAGAAAAGACAACTGAGGGGAGACCTTCTGGCGCTCTGCAACTCCCTGAAAGGACACTGGATTGAGGTGGATGCTGGTCTCTTCTCTCAAGGAACACTGGATCACTAGATGGATAAAGAACTGGCTTGATGGCTGCACCCAAAGAGTGGCTGTCAATGGATCCATGGCCAAGTGGAGGCCAGGGACAAGTGGAGTCCCTCAAGGATCAATCCTGGGACCAGTCTTGTTCAGTATCTTTGTGGGTGCCACGAACAGAGGCATTGAGTGCAGCCTCAGTAAGATGATAGGTTGGAGTTGATGATCTTGGAGGTCTTTTCCAACCTGGTTAATTCTGTGATTCTGTGATGCTGTGAGCAAATATCTCCTGATTTCATTGCAAAGAACTGAACATCAGTGGGACAGACCTGAACATCAGTGGGACAGAAAGACACTGGAACAGGTTGCCCAGGGAAGTTGTGGAGCACAGAAGCACAGAATATAGAAGGGACCCAAAGAGCTCATTGAATCCAACTCCCCTGGTTTAGTTAATTAGAAGGTGTTAGGTGCTAGGTTGGACTGGATGATCTTGGGGGTCTTTTCCCAACCTGCTTAATCCTGTGATGCTGTGGTTCTGTGATGCTCTGATTCTGTGATGCACTGATTCTGTGATGCTCTGATGCTGTGATGCTGTGAACAAGTATCTCCTGATTTCATTGCAAAGACCTGAACATCATTGGCAAAGACCTGAACATCAGTGGGACAGAAAGACACTGGAAGAAGCACAGAATGTGGAAGGGACCCAAAGAGCTCACTGGGTCCAACCCCCCTGGTTTAGATAACTAGAAGGTGTTAGGTGATAGGTTGGAGTCAATGATCTTAGAGGTCTTTTCCAACCTGCTTAATCCTGTGATGCTCTGATTCTGTGATGCTGTGAACAAATACATCCTGATTTCATTGCAAAGAACTCAACATCAGTGGGACAGACCTTAACATCAGTGGGACAGACCTTAACATCAGTGGGACAGACCTTAACATCAGTGGGACAGAAAGACATTGGAACAGGTTGCCCAGGGAGGTTGTAGAGCACAGAAGCACAGAATGTGGAAGAGACCCAAAGAGCTCATTGAATCCAACCCCCCTGGTTGAGTTAGAAGGTGTTAGGTGATAGGTTGGACTTGATGATCCTGGAGGTCTTTTCTAACCTGGTTGATTCTATGATGCTTTGGGTTAGTTAATTAGAAGGTGTTAGGTGATAGGTTGGACTTGATGATCCTGGAGGTCTTTTCTAACCTGGGTTAATCCTGTGATGCTCTGATCCTGTGGCTCTGTGGTGCTCTGATTCTATGATGCTGTGAACAAATATCTCCTGATTTCATTGCAAAGACCTTAACATCAGTGGCAAAGACCTGAACATCAGTGGGTCAGAAAGACACTGGAAGAAGCACAGTGTGGAAGGGACCCAAAGAGCTCACTGAGTCCAACCCCACTGGGTTAGTTAATTAGAAGCTGTTAGGTGCTAGGTTGGACTCAATGATCTCAGAGGTCTTTTCCAACCTGCTTAATCCTGTGATGCTCTGATTCTGTGATGCTGTGAACAAATATCTCCTGATTCCACTGCAAAGACCTGAACATCAGTGGGTCAGAAAGACACTGGAAGAAGCACAGAGTGTGGAAGGGACCCAAAGAGCTCACTGGGTCCAACCCCACTGGGTTAGTTAATTAGAAGGTGTTAGGTGCTAGGTTGGACTGGATGATCTTGGAGGTCTTTTCATTGCAAAGAACTGAACATCAGTGACAAAGACCTGAACATCAGTGGGACAGAAAGACACTGGAAGAAGCACAGAGTGTGGAAGGGACCCAAAGAGCTCACTGGGTCCAACCCCCCTGGTTTAGTTAACTAGAAGCTGTTAGGTGCTAGGTTGGACTGGATGATCCTGGAGGTCTTTTCCAACCTGCTTAATCCTGTGGTTCTGTGATTCTATGATCCTATGAAATTAACTGAAGAAATGCCCTTCCCTTGGGCAGGGCTTGGAATTCAGACCCTAGCTTGAGTAGAGAGTTGTCCTGAAGCTTGCACTTGATGATCTTCAGAGTCTCTTCCAGCCCAAACAGTTCTGTGACTCGAGGATTCTATGCCTCTTACAGCAAGCCTACACCATCTTGAAACAGCATTTAAGCAGAAGCCTGCCTGTTGTTTACCAGGCTCAACAATATTAGGAATGCCATTTTTGGCATAAATCTTCTCTCCACTTTAATGCTGAGGAGATGATGGAGGAGTTATTATGTAGAATATACTCTGGTTTGTATGTTTTAATATTTAAAGGATGAATCTGCTTCGTACCCTGCAGGCATTCATCTATTAAAATGCCACTCTAACAGCTCTGAAAGCTGGAAAACAGCAAATTTCCACCACTACCACCCCCCACCACCCCCCTTTTTCTCCTTTTTTTTGGAGCAAGACTGGCCTATCCTGGAAAAAAAATGATTGATCATCTTATACAGAGAAGGGGAATTGATACCTAAGCTATGGCTCTGTTGCAGTTAAGTGGCATTCATCATGCTTAGCAGCAGGAGAACAGAATGGAATCCACCAGGTTGGAAGAGACCTCCAAGCTCATCCAGCCCAACCTAGCACCCAGCCCTGTCCAACCAACCAGACCATGGCACTAAGTGCCTCATCCAGGCTTGGCTTGAACACCTCCAGGACGGTGACTCCACCACCTCCCTGGGCAGCCCATTCCAATGCCAATCACTCTCTCTGCCAACAACTTCCTCCTAACATCCAGTCTAGACTTCCCCCAGCACAACTTGAGACTCTGTCCCCTTCTTCTGTTGCAGGCTGGGTTTGGGTTTTGTCTTTTGGTTTGTGGGGTTTGGGTTTTCCCCCCCCCACCCTGATCTTCCCCCCCCCAGTCCCCCCCTATTGAATGCAGTTGGTAATCTGGGAAAATAGAGATGAGTTCCTCTGGAACATCAAGACACAAACCTGCCTGTCTGCAGCTGATTGGTGAGTTTCCTCCAAGCTGAAAGCTGAATGAGTTGGTCATTGGAATCATAGAATCAACCAGGCTGGAAGAGAGCTGCAAGCTCATCCAGCCCAACCTAGCACCCAGCCCTAGCCAATCAACCAGACCATGGCACTCAGTGCATATAATGCAACCACAGATCTGCTTTGAGGGAGAAAACACAGCCACAGAGCTTAGATGGGTTTTTATCTTCAGTAAGTTTCAAGTTTAAAAGTTGTCCATGTTTGCTCCTATTCTAGAGGGTGAGNACTTGAGACTCTGTCCCCTTCTTCTGTTGCAGGCTGGGTTTGGGTTTTGTCTTTTGGTTTGTGGGGTTTGGGTTTTCCCCCCCCCACCCTGATCTTCCCCCCCCCAGTCCCCCCCTATTGAATGCAGTTGGTAATCTGGGAAAATAGAGATGAGTTCCTCTGGAACATCAAGACACAAACCTGCCTGTCTGCAGCTGATTGGTGAGTTTCCTCCAAGCTGAAAGCTGAATGAGTTGGTCATTGGAATCATAGAATCAACCAGGCTGGAAGAGAGCTGCAAGCTCATCCAGCCCAACCTAGCACCCAGCCCTAGCCAATCAACCAGACCATGGCACTCAGTGCATATAATGCAACCACAGATCTGCTTTGAGGGAGAAAACACAGCCACAGAGCTTAGATGGGTTTTTATCTTCAGTAAGTTTCAAGTTTAAAAGTTGTCCATGTTTGCTCCTATTCTAGAGGGTGAGAGGGAGGTTCTCCTGCCCCTCTACTCTACCCTGCTGAGACCTCATCTGGAGTACTGCCTTCAGTTTTGGGCTCCCCAGTTGAAGAGGGACAGGGATCTGCTGGAGAGAGTCCAAGAGAGGGCTAGAAGGATCATAAGGGAACTGGAGCACTGCCTGATGAGGAGAGGCTGAGGGACCTGGGGCTGCTTAGTCTGGAGAAGAGAAGACTGAGAGGGGATTTAATCAATGTCTATAACTATCTCAGGGTTGGGGGTCAGGAAGCAGGGGACAGGCTCTGCTCACTGCTCCCTGGGCTAGGACAAGGAGCAATGGATGGAAGCTGCAGCACAGGAGGTTGCAGCTCAACACAAGGGGCAACTTCTTGACTGGAAGGGTCCCAGAGCACTGGCACAGGCTGCCCAGAGAGGTTGTGGAGTCTCCTTCTCTGAATCCTTCCAAGACCTGTCTGGATGTGTTCCTGTGTGACCTGAGCTAGATTGTATGGCCTGTTAGTGCCACTAGTGCCACTTAGTGCCATGGTCTGGTGGATTGGCTAGGGCTGGGTGCTAGGTTGGGCTGGATGAGCTTGGAGGTCTCTTCCAACCTGCTTCATTCTCTGATGTTGTGAAGGATGAAACGGAAGCTTAGGATGTTGACCTCCACCATCATTTTGTGACCATCTGGACCTTGATTTGCTGTTTCTTTTGGTTTCTCTTTGCTACACACGAAGTGTTTCCTATCACTGGAGCCATTTCCAGCAGGCCTGCAGATCTACTTATTTATTTAGCCTCTCATACCTCAGTGTTAGGGAATATTACTTACTTCTTCCAGTCTCCACCAGCACTCCTCATGATTTATGAGGTCTAATGACACTCGTATGGCACAACCCACTTGCTTCTTGTGAAACCTCTGCTGTGCAAAGCACTGCACAATGAAAAATGTCCCCTTTTTTGATTCATTTTTGGTGGCTCCCTAGAAGATTCCGAAGGAGAAGGCAGAAATATGGAGCTCAGCACTCCACACTTCCATTCTGGCAGTCACATTCATTAAAGCAATTAAACCAAATGGAAATTAACTTCAGAAGGTCTTCAAACAATCTATTTGCCTACCATTACTTTTGTTGTTGTTGCTGCTGTTCTTTTGACATTACTGCCTGATCACTTAAAGAAATGATGATTAATGACACTAAAGAAATGAGCTTGATTGCCCTGAATGCCTGAACCCTGAATTTATTACAGCACTGGAAGGCTGAGCACAGCCTATTGATTCTCTTCCAGGAGATGGTAGGACTCTGGTAGAGAGCAGCTGAAGATGAGGCAGCAGTGTGCCCAGGTGGGCAGGAGAGCCAATGGCATCCTGGGCTGGCTCAGGAGCAGTGTGGCCAGCAGGACAAGGGAGGTTCTTCTGCCCCTGTGCTCAGCACTGCTCAGGCCACAGCTTGAGTGCTGTGTCCAGTTCTGGGCTCCTCAATTCAAGAGAGATGTTGAGGTGCTGGAAGGTGTCCAGAGAAGGGCAGCAAGGCTGGGGAGGGGCCTGGAGCACAGCCCTGTGAGGAGAGGCTGAGGGAGCTGGGGGTGTGCAGCCTGCAGAAGAGGAGGCTCAGGGCAGACCTCATTGCTTTCTACAGCTACCTGAAGCGAGGCTGTAGCCAGGTGGGGTTGGGCTCTTCTGCCAGGCAACCAGCAACAGAACAAGGGGACACAGTCTCAAGTTGTGGCAGNTCCAACCTGCTTGATTCTATGACAGATGACTCTGGAGGAGCATCAGCCCAGCGTCCTTCAGCAGTGTGACAAACACTTCTGTCCCACTGCTTGTCACATTAAACATGGATTGTCTTTTGAAGGGAAAGCAGAGATTAATGACCTGAACCACAAAGATGGATTCACTGTGCAGGATGAGGTAGACTTCCTGAAACAAGCTCAGCTGACAGAGGGAAGAAAACTTGATAAATAATAGAATGAGAAGGTCAAAGAAGGAGATTTGGATGACTGGCTAGGGCTGGGTGATAGATTGAACCAGATGAGCTTGGAGATCTCTTCCAAGCTGGTTGATGCTATGATGCTAAGGACATTAATGTGGTCAACAAGACAAGCAATCACCCAGCAGTGGCCCTAAACACATCCAATGAGTTTGTTATTTTGGTCATTTGCTACCATAAGGTCACTGGGCCTATTTATGTCCATCTCACCTTGAAGAGGAGGGTTTCTGATGTGAGTCATTTGAAATACTGGCAGTGTTCTCCTAACATTTGGGTATGCAGTTGTCTCAAGCATCACTGACCATTTGCAGGGTCAGTCTGCTCCCAGTATTCCTTAAATGCTGTTTAGAGGAACCTATTTGCATTTATGGTAAGGAGCATGCACTGAGTGGACTGTAAGCACATGAGTTCTGGGCCCCCCAGTTGAAGAGGGACATTGAGATGCTTGAATGTGTCCAGAGAAGGGCAACGAGGCTGGGGAGAGGCCTCGAGCACAGCCCTACGAGGAGAGGCTGAGGGAGCTGGGATTGTTTAGCCTGGAGAAGAGGAGGCTCAGGGCAGACCTTATTGCTGTCTGCAACTACCTGAGGGGTGGTTGTGGCCAGGGGGAGGTTGCTCTCTTCTCTCAGGCAGCCAGCACCAGAACAAGAGGACACAGCCTCAAGCTGTGCCAGGGGAAATTTAGGCTTGAGGTGAGGAGAAAGTTCTTCACTGAGAGAGTCATTGGCTACTGGAATGGGCTGCCCAGGGAGGTGGTGGAGTCGCCGTCCCTGGAGCTGTTCAAGGCAGGATTGGACGTGGCACTTGGTGCCATGGTCTAGCCTTGAGCTCTGTGGTAACAGCTTGGACATGATGATCTGTGAGGTCTCTTCCAGCCTTGGTGATACTGTGAGACTGTGATACTGTGAGATGCACAAAGCTAAAGCACTTCACTGGAGCTCTGTGGCGAAGGAGTTTGTCCTGGCTTGAGGTCACACAGAACTGGTTCTGCTCAGTGCTGTGGCTTCCCAGCTCAGGCTCTGCTCACTGAGACACTTTCTGAAGGCTTTGCACAGCCAGAGGCTGCTTCTAGCAGGGAGAAGCTGATGGGGAGAGCTCCTGCCAAAGACTGGGCTGCAGAAAGGCTCTGCCTGAGGCTTGCTCCTCTGCACACCATGGACACTGCCACAGCTTGTGCCACACCTTGGGGGGCAGGAAGGCAGAGGTGGCAGCTGTGGGAAGGAGTAACCAGGACAGCTGACCCTAAACTGCCCAATAAGTGATTGCAGCCTATGGATGACATCTTCAGGAGGAAGCTGAGGCATCCCCAGGCTCAAGTCTCTTCTTCCCTGGTTGGTGTCTCAGAAGGACTCTGTCCCTTCTGCCTTCCATCCTGATCCATGTGCTCATTAATCCAGTTCCCACCTGCTGCTGAATCCAGTCTGGGACTTGCCCAGCATCTGCCCCCAGCACCAGTGGTGCCAGTGGTGCTGCCATTGTCAGGGCTGGGATTGACTCTTAGTATCTCTATTCCATGGGATTGTTCTTCTGTCCATCCCAGCTGTTTGAGTTTCTTTCCCAGCCCATTTGTCTCTCTCCTTTCTCCCCTTTGGATAAGCAGAGGTCTTCCTGAACTGCCTCTGGCACTCTTCTGGTGGCTGGCCCAGCCCTCACCCTTGCCACAGGAGCAGTGCAGATGACACAACAGCTTGGGAAGCCACAGGATCACAGGTTCACAGGGTGTTAGGGGTTGGAGGGGACCCAGGGAGATCATCGAGTCCAGTTTCCCTGCCACAGCAGGACAATCCTATCTAACACAGATCACAGAGGAGCACACCCAGACAGGCCTGGAAAGGCTCCACAGAAGGAGACTCCACAACCTCTCTGGGCAGCCTGTGCCAGTGCTCTGGGACCCTTCCAGTCAAGAAGTTGCCCCTTGTGTTGAGCTGGACCCTCCTGTGCTGCAGCTTCCATCCATTGCTCCTTGTCCTAGCCCAGGGAGCAGTGAGCAGAGCCTGCCCCCCTCTCCTGGCAGCCTATATGTTTATAATAGATCTAAATGTGTATTTAGAGAGTAAAAACCTAACCACTATGGGACTTTCTACAATGGGAGGCCCTGATTATCACAGAGGTGAGACCTTCTGCCTCTCCAGAAGTACAGAGGACATGGAAATGGTTTTTGTGATCCCCCACTCATGGTTCACATAGAATCACAGACTGGTTTGGGTGGGAAGGAACCTTTCAGGGTCATCTAGTCCAACCCCTCTACAGTCAGCAGAGACACCTACAGCCAAAGCAGGTTGCTCTGAGCCTTGAGTCACCTTCAGTGTTTGCAGTGATGAGGCACCAGGATGCACAACCCTTCCCCACTGCTTTTGTCTCCAGCTCAGGTGCACAGCTCCCAGCACAGACAGGAAAGCACAACCCTTCCCCACTGCTTTTGTCTCCAGCTCAGGTGCACAGTTNACGGACAACCCAGCCCCACTGCATTTGTCTCCAGCTCAGGTTCTCTGCACCCAGCAGAGACAGGAAAGCACAACCCTTCCCCACTGCTTTTGTCTCCAGCTCAGGTGCACAGCTCCCAGCACAGACAGGAAAGCACAACCCTTCCCCACTGCTTTTGTCTCCAGCTCAGGTGCACAGTTCCCAGCAGAGAAATTAAAGCCCTGAGTTTCTTCCTTAGCAGTAACCATCACTGAGAGCTGGGATGAGGAGGATCAAACATCAGGAGAACACAAACAAGTGGGAATAAACAAGCCCTTTGCCCATGCTGTGACGGAGGCAAACAAGAACTTCAACAGCAGGACAAAGATGGGAGTGGGGGGGAGGTGTTGTTAAAACAGGCACTGCTGCAGCAGCCTGATGTTGTTCCTCTTGGATTTGAAAAGGTATCCCAGGTGAGAGCTACCTTTGGAGCAGAACAGCAGGAGCCTACATGAAGCACAAAGCTAAGAGGGGTAAGTGCACTCCAAAAGCAAAATGATTGTTAGGAAGGAGGGATCCAGAACTCAGCATGAAGGCTGGAGGAGACTGAACCTGCTGAGCAGAGAAGAGAATACCATCATGAAAGGGAAGGAGAAGCCCATTCTGGAGGTGAGGATGCTAAATGTGATGCCTTTGGGGTATTTCAAATATATATATATATATTGGTTTTAGAAACTTGGATTCCAACTCAGCCAGGCTGGGATCAATCACAGGACTGTCTGAGTTGGGAGAGCCCTCTAAGATTGCTGACTCCAAATCTCAACCCAGCACCACTGTGGCCACTAACCCACACCACAAAGTGTCATGTACCCCTGTTTCTTGAACACCTCCAGGGATGGGAACTCCACCACTGCCCTGGGCAGCCTGGTCCAGGGCTTGACAAACTTTCCAATGACTTTTTTTCCCCCCACAATATCCAACCTAAACTTCCCCTGGTGCAACCTGAAGACATTTCCTGTCATCCTACTAGTGCTTGATATTCAGAAGAAGAGAACAACTCCCAACTCATTCCAATCACAGAATCAAGCAGGTTGGAAGAGACCTCCAAGCTCATCCAGTCCAACCTAGCACCCAGCCCTAGCCAACCAACCAGACCATGGCACTAAGTGCC
>WAAF01004839.1:0-13963 GCA_013400475.1 Tricholaema leucomelas | reverse complement strand
TGTAGCTAGCCCTGCAAGTTGGGAGATAATAATTTTGTGAATAAATATTTATAGCCTCTTGTAATTCACCATTGTCTTCTGCCATAAGCAGAAAGGAGCTCCTTGAGTCCATCGAGTGGGCAAGCAATATTTGTCTACAGGAACTTTTTCTTTCAGTTCAATTGAGTTCAATTAATGTTTATATATATTTTTGCTGGTTATTTCCAGATCTAGGTCTTATCTGTATAAAGTTTCCATGACTGTGCAAAGAACTGATTCTTTTTAAAATTAGTGGTCAGGGGTGGCAACAGTTCTGAATCCCTCAATTAGCTTGGTAAGCACAGAGCTGCTTTGGTATGATTAACCTGCCTTGGTCTGTGGTGAATAATTTGGTGGTGGTGGTGGTTACCTGGAATTTCTTCCTCTTGGTTATGAGTTGGTGAAGTATCTTGAATTCGTTGGTAGTGTTTCTGTACCTGTGAGCTGTTTATACTTCAAAGATGTTTACCTTTTTGCAATTCTGAGGAGACTCTGTTTGTATCTTTACACTGAGAAACAGATTCTTTGAAACACATGCTTGACCATATGTGAGCTCTGACTGATGAAGTATGCTTGCCTGACATTAAAGAACTACTCAAGACTTATTTTTATTTTGAATTTGAAAGTTAAATCTAGCTTATAAACCAAGTTATTGTTTCTACATTTCAGCCTAAGGTCAGTCATCACCTTTTGCCAGAACTGGCGATGATTCTGGGGCCTTTACATAACCTGACCTGCTTCAAGTTTAACTCCAGGCTGATCTAGGGTAGGGTGTCCCTGCCCATGGCAGGGTGGGTGGAACTAGATGATCTTTGTGGCCTCTTCCAACTCTGACTGATTCTATGATTCTATAATAAACAATACTAATTTTGGAAAATATCATCTCACATTAATTAATTACCCCTTCATTACAACAGTTCATCAGAAAAAGAATCATCCAGCTACAATTAATCAAAAACAGACACCACACAAAACTGCCATTATAATCCAAGAATCAAGGAAATCATTGTGCTAGTTTGAGCCTAGCTAGAATGTTTTGGTGAGAAGAACTAGATTCTAGGCTGTGGAAGGAAAACAAGGCTGATGTCTACCTCACTCATTGGCTTGCTGAGATGTATAAGAATCAAAACATAGATAAGGCACTTCTGCTGGGAGCTGCAAGCTGCATCTCTGTCTCTAACCTCACTCTCCATNCTGTCTCTAACCTCACTCTCCATTTTTCTGACTAATCCACTTTGCTTCCTAACCCCCCTGGCCAAACCTCCATTCTCCCTTGGGACTGAGGTAAGGTTTAGAGGGGTAGGAGGAAGGTGGAAGGGTGGTTGGAAGCCCCTCCTGGGGACTCAGGTTTCTGGGAGGAGAGCTGTGTTTCTGTATTACCTTTTACCTTGTATATTTCTGTCTATAACTGTATATACTGTAAATATCTGCTTGTATATTCTGCTAAGCTGTAAATAATAAGCTTCATTCAATTTCCAGAGCCAGCTGAGCTTAGTCTGGGTGATTTCCAAAGTGTGTGTGGGGGGGGTAAACACCCAAACCATCACAATCATTCATCTATTTATGAGCCTATGATGTAGCTGATGTTATATGCTGATTTAAAATCTGCCCAATGTCTCTTCAAACTCTGATTCTTGACAACTACTCAGTGTGATTACACAAAAGTATTTAAGTGTATAATGGCTGTTATATTAAAAAAAAAAAGAGAGAGAAACTGGATTTCTCATGCCTCTAGCATTTTTTCCAGTAGCATGAGGAACAATCTATGCTTCCCCCCCACTTTTTTTTAAGAAACGCTTTCCAGAAATTATCAAGGTGAGCCAAATGTTTAGACTCCATAAAAAGACATCTGAGCCATGCCTATCTACCTATCTTCTTAAATCTAATTCCATACAACGTGAAATGGCTCAGAATTTACTAACATCATAACCAGGAAGAATAGAACATTGATCCTGCTTACACCATAGCAATTACCAGGATATATAGGTCATAGAACAAATGAGACCTTTCTTTATGGCCTTAAAAATTTCTCATTAACCAGATAGTCTTTTCATATCAGTTGACATCTTGTAATGTGAACCTCTGACGACCATACCATGCAGAATTTTGGTATCTCTCACGTTAAAATTTTAACTGCAGAGACAGCCTTGGTTCAACACAGTCTGCTCCCACAAGCCTGCTCACTCAGAGAGAAGAGGGAAAGTAAAACAAAAAAACCTCCAACTTGAGACAAGGACTTTAATGAGATGCTACACTACACAGTTACCTTAGCAAAAGCAAAAGCAGAAGCAGCAGCAGAAGCCAGCAATAAAACAGTTCCCCCACAAAACCAAGCGCACAGCAGCCAGCCCAGCAGAAAAGATCAACATCCTAAAAACAGAAATTAGAAGCAGAGACCAGAAACTGGAAGCCTCTCATGTTACAATCTGAACTTCAAGCACCATCATACTTTGCTCCAATTAGCACTTTCATTTTGAAGCTGGCACGAATATTCAATACTATGCTGACATCATCAGCAGATTCAACTCAACCCAGGATATTCTGAAAGGTCAAATTTAATACTGACACAAAATACTGGATTTTCATAACCTGAAGAAGAAAATATTCAATTCTATGACCCTTTCTATTTCTCCAGGAAAACAGATAAACACTGTCATTATGCTTTTAATAAATCCAAATTGTTCAGCTTTTCTGCAAATACCTTGATTTGATTTTAGTCTTAAATTTTGTTTGCAAGGAGAGGATATTTATAACAAATCTTTGAATTTGCCATACTGGTTGATGCATATATTTGTCATTTCTCTCAAAGTCCATCTAAATATTTTGTGGATGCTAGTTTGGAGGAACATTGTTTGGGTTTGGGAAATCGCTGCGTTTTATTGTGCTGTTGTCAGAGTGGTACTAAAATAAATTTAAAACATACACAGTGAGTATGAATCTCTTACAGAAATTGCAGAAATCTTCAGCACTCCATGGGATGACAGAAAAAATACTGTCTAGAAGGCTGCACAGAACCTAAATGGCAGACACACAATGAAGGTTCAAAACAAGCACCCAGAAATTATTTGCACAGTCTAACAGACAACATGGAAGCATTTTAAAATGTCTAAAGTGTCAGTGTGTCTTTGGTAAAGTAGACTGATGGGTTGTTTGTAAGTATGAAATTAGATGCATTTATAAGATATGTAGCTCAGCTAAACTGGAAAGCTAACCACAGAGTAATCCCAAAGATACTAAATAATAATTGCTAGGTAAAGAAATTAGACCTGTTGCTGATTGTGAGCAACAGAAAGTTTTCTGAATCCAGTGAGAAAAAGATCACGTCTAAAACGCAAGAGATATTACCAGGGGACTGTTTCAGTTCAGTAGCTGCCACACTTGACTATAACGTGCAACAACATTTTGCATGCAAAGATTGCTGCTCTGTCCCAGCCAAGTCAAGGTCATGGATCTGATCTCAGTGTCATATCAAAATTTGGTATGTGAGAGAGAAGGCAGGACTGTAACTGTGGACACATCTGGTCCTCCAGAGACTGTAGAAGAGTATTTCAGAAGCTGAATATGCAGAAGAAAAGCTGAGTATAACAACAGATTCCTCCACCTCCTTCCCCAGGGAAGGTTAATTCTACAAGTGTCACAGCACCGAAAACTATTCATACCTTAGAACTGGGAAGAATACCTTCAGATTAACTCTTTCAAAATATTTAAGTACCTCAGCAAGTTAAGCTATGTACAAATAACCTCCCCCCTATTGATCATAGCAATTAAACATTTTCCAGGAAGAAAAGTATGGAAACAGCATTTAGAAATGGCTGGAAATGTAGCTGCAGTGTCAGCTTTTCCACAACTCACTCTTAGTATGAGAGCCAACATAGTTTAAGCCACATAAGCTGGGATTCACCTGTTCTACATATAACATTTGAAAGATTAAGTATCAAAATGTCTACATTTCTCTTACAGTTGTGGAGGGAAAAAGTTAGATTCAGGAGCTGGTTCATAACAACCTTAACAAGGGTATCTGAGGGCTGCTGAATCATCTCTGCAACTGCAAGTTTCTCTCCATTAGCGATAAAAAGAGTTAGAGAAACTACGGGTAGACAGATCTGCCCTTTAGAAGGCTAAGGCTAGATGAGATGAACCTCACTTACAAAGTCCTTTACTCATCCAGCATATTAAAGAGCTGTTTCACACAGAACAACTACCTCCTCCTGCTAGGAGCTACAGTAATGAACTGCACACCTACACCAGCTACCGAGATGTATTTTTTGGAGAGCATTACATTCATTGCTATTCTTTTTCTGCCATATACAGTGCTCCCTACTGAAATTATTCTCAATGGACCACCCCAAGGCACTGACTCTGGAAAATGAACACCTCACTGAGATTTAGAGGCAAGTCCATTCCTCAACACCATTTTCCAGGACATCTGAAGTCCTGACATAGCTTTAAAAGGTATTCTAAGTTTGCTAGCTTTCTTTTATTTCTATAAGGAGCAGAAAGGACAATTCACTCAGTGAAACCTGTGATTTCATAGAATCATAGAATGGTTTAGGTTGGAAGGGACCTCAAGGATCATCCAGCTCCAGCCCCCTGCCATAGGCAGGGACACCTTCCACTAGAGCAGGTTGCTCAAGGCCTCATCCAGCCTGGCCTTAAATGCCTCCAGGGAGGAAGCATCCACAACCTCCCTGGGCAACCCGTTCCAGTGTCTTACCACCCTCACTGTAAAGAACTTCCTCCTAATATCCAGTCTGAATCTCCCCTCTTTCAGCTTAAACCCATTCCCCCTCGTCCTAACATTACTAGACCGTGTCACTATTCCAAGAGCTGGAGCATGAAGTCTACTGTGTCTCTGTGCAGGCCTCAATCTGTGCAATCAGATCAGAGAATTGCTGAAATTTCTGCAGATTTTGCTGTCCTCTTTAGAGCCAGAAAAGCAGAGTCTAAATAAAGGGGCACACAATATACAGGCTTACATAGGTTACAGATTTTTAAAGACCTGTAGTACGAAATTTGTTTTTCTAACCTGAATTTAATTCCTGCTGCTTTAAAACTCCCCACTATAAATGTATTCAATTGAGGATGTTTTATAGGTATCAAGAGTTTGCTTTTTACCTGGTAACCAGATGGCAGCTCTATGTCTGCAGGTTTGGTGTTATTTAGCTGGATTTTAGTTTTTGTTTTCAATAGGTATGGCAATCATTTAATCCTGCTACAACTGTATTTTAGCATCTCTAACTGCCAAATAGACCCATTGCTTTTCCCCAACAGATGTTTGAACTTGTCTTTAAAACTGTAGCGAGACTTCTACTCCAAAATGCTCACACAGCTTTATGAAGTCAAATCATTGTTCCGTGCACACAGAGAAGATCAGCTCATGAGCGTGTATGCAGTTAAGGGACAAATATGCAAAGTGCTGAGCACTTTGGACCTGGAACTCTGCAGCTAGACAACTTTTTGTATCTAAAACTCTTGCACGTGTTCTACTATCTGTGAAACTGGGACTGCAACTTCAGTTCCCAGCAGACACAAGGTCTTAATTAGCACTGGTGGAGATTTTGGACTCTTATTTATCCTTTCATTAAATATACCTTATCTTATTCCGTTTATATATAGGTAATTTAAAGTAATGCAAGTCAGAAGGGTATACAATAAAGCTTAATTTTAAAATTAACTCCACTCTAACTGCCAAGCTTAATATATGGGTGCTGCAAAATGAAGAGTGACCTAAAACAATGGTGTAAAAACTAAGAGATTTTACATTAACTCAATTACTGTAGCTTGGCAAATAAGAAGTATGAAAAAGCACAGTAGGTTACATAAATTAGAAATCTAGGTAGGTCCAAGTATCTCCTAGCCCTCTCTGAAGTTCAAATCTGGATCTGAACCCAAACACACTGCTTTGCCAATCACTAATAACTGTAAAGTAGTATTTTATAACAACCT
The DNA here is from genome assembly GCA_013400475.1 of Tricholaema leucomelas. Classification (NCBI taxonomy): domain Eukaryota; kingdom Metazoa; phylum Chordata; class Aves; order Piciformes; family Lybiidae; genus Tricholaema lacrymosa; species Tricholaema leucomelas. Next base: position 7,999 of record WAAF01004839.1, on the reverse strand, counting down.
AATTTTAAAAAGCAGTAGATCTGCCTCTTGCCAACCCATATACAGCCCTAGAACATGGCTGGGGACATGAGCTGAAGCAGCCTGACTGCTCTCACCTGATCTCAGAGCTCTGTCCCTCAGCAAAGCAAGCTCTTGCACACCCCACTGAGGCATGAGCAACCCTTAGGCAAGCATACATCATCAGCTACAGCCTACAAGGTGCACTATGCTGGACAATAACTGCTAGAAACCAAGTGCCACAGCAACAGCCTCCTGAACATCCCGTTGCTTTGAAGCACCTGTCCCACACATGAAAAAGTACTGAATACAACTGTTTCAAATAAATACCAATCCATTCACATGGAAACCTTACATAATGTCCACTGGTTCTTAAGAAATCATTCAGAGAGTTTGCAGTACTTTTGAGACTGTCAATCCATAGCTTTTCCACTGTGCTGAGCACAGTACAAACTCCAACAGATGATGCCTAGAGAAATAAACAAGAGCTATGACAAATACTGTCCAAGCAACAGGAAATCTTACAAACAGCTGAACTGCCAAATGAACAGGTCACTGATATTAATTGGGATCACTGAACGCTGCAAAATGTTATTCGTCTGTACAGCAAAAGTCTGATTCCTTACATAGCTACACAAAGACTAGGAAATAATAATTATAATGGATTAATGAATAATATGAGAGAATGAATAGCATGTATTATGCTATGGGTAGAGACTGATGTGCCATTAAAGAGATCAGCTATAATGCTTCCTAAATTTTAATAATGCAGTTAAGAGAGAGCAAATAGGGCAAAATGAAGCAGTGAAAGAAATGTAATGGGTTTTATTTAAACTGTGTGCTTAAGGACCTTGTGTGTATACTCCTTCACTATTAAATCTGATTAATAGGAAGTAATAATTTTCTGCTCAGTGCTAGCCATGAAAAGAAAAAACAAACAAATAAGTTTTTGACTTACATAGGAGGTTGTATAAAATGCTTTCCAACCTCAAGATAGCTACCGAGTTAGTTATTAGAGAGGCTGAGCAATTTTATAACAAAAAGTAGGGCTTATCACACATTTCATATCTAGACTGCATTGTAAAAAAAAAATGTATCCAGTCATTGCTGAGTTTGACTGACTGGAATTAAACACAGTGGGAATAAAATGCACATTCTTTCCCAAATGCAAGAAGAAAGGACATTTTCATTAAAATGATTTGCTGATACGACTTAAAACAATTTATTTAATCTTCACCTTTTTTATGTAAATATCCTTCTACTGAGAATTTTAAAAGTGTAATTTAAAATAGATTTTGCAAAGTATAATGAGATGCTCTGTCAGATGGGAAGACAAATTAAAAGTGCAATTCACACTGTTATAGCAGCATTGCCACCGCAGAGCTACTAATCTTTTGCACAATGCTCACAGTAGAATGTACTCCAGTCTCTGTAGGGCACGTGATTATAGATTTGCAGGCAGACTGGGATTTAAGTTATTCATCAATGCAGACTTCCTTTTGTAGAAAAATTAGTGTGCCACATAAATAGCACAAGTGTTAATGCTCAGCCTTTCGCAAATTAAGTGCCTAGTAATAGCATCAGTTATTACCAGTTAGTTTCCCTAGCTGTTACAATAGCAATATTCTGTCAAACAGAAAGCTGTATATGAAAATAATGCTAAACACAGAACATCCACACAGCTAATTAAATGTTCAGCATGCATTAGGTCCTGTAAATGTAAACAGGAGATCTTACAAATGCCAGATCACAGCTACAACCCATATGTCCAGAGAACAACGCTATCTTAGCTACATCATGTCTTCACATATGAACATCCAGAGAGAACAAGATATCAAAATAACTGCCTGGAAGAGACCTGCAATCCTCAAAACTGCCAGGTACAGATTTCAAACTAAATGATTTGTGCTTTCATCTGCCTGTTAACCATAGAACACTACCAGCTCATTAGTTACAAAGTAAAACTCTATTGTAAACTAAACAATATTAATAAACTTCCATACAAGTGGTACCTGCCCCAGTGGGGCTGTAGATGATGGCAGCATTTTGACAGTCATTTATTTAGTCAGATTTTCAGGCTCCCCAGTTTAAGAGTGACAGGGATCTGTTGGGGAGGGTCCAGTGGGGGGGCTATGAGGATGTTTAAGGCACTGGACACTGCCTGATGAGGAGAGGTTGAGGGACCTGGGGTTTTTCAGTCTGGAAAAGAGAAGACCGAGAGAGGATTAATAAATGTTTATAAAGATCTGAGGGCTGGGTGTCAGGAGGGAGAGGACAGGCTCTTCTCGCTTGCTCCCTGTGATAGGACAAGGAGCAATGGATGTAAACTGCAGCACAGGAAGCTCCACCTCAACACAAGGGGGAACTTTACTATAAGCGTCACAGAGCACTGGAACAGGCTCCCCAGGGAGACTGTGGAGTCTCCTTCTCTGGAGACTTTCAAGGCCCATCTGGATGCGTTCCTCTGTGACCTGAGCTAGATTCTATGGTCCTGCTCTGGCAGAGGGGTTGGACTCGATGACCTCTTTGGGTCCCTTCCAATCCCTGACATCCTGTGAAGGAATACCAGAGATTCATCTCTTCTACATATAGAGGAACTACCATAGAATTTCTGATCTATGCAACACATTTTAATAACTAGTTCCCAGCAGCTTCACTGAAGATATTAATTGGGTTAATCAGATGGCTAAAATTAGACTATTACTGAAAAAAAAATAAAAGCAGAGAAAACCAGTGAAAAAGCTGTACCAGTTGCTTTTTAAGTGCTTAGAATGGTTCTTTGGGCTTGTGGCTGGCTGAAAAAAAAAAATTTAATGCATGAAAAAATGTAACAGAATCACAGAAACATTCAAGTTGGATAAGATACTCAGGATCACCAAGTCCAACTGATAACCCTACTCCCCAAGGCTCACACTAAACCACATTCCCAAGCACCACATCCAAACAACTTTTAAACACATCCAGGATTGGTGACACAACCACCTCCCTGGGCAGCACGTTCCAATGCTTGACCACAAAATACTGGCTTCATAAAATAATTGAACTTGTTGCTTCTGCTTTAGAAATGGAACATTCAAAAGCAAGAACTAGTGTCAGAGGAAAATATCAACCTCAGCAAAATCTAGGAGAAATATCAACATTAAAAATAGAGTGAAAAGAGAATTGAAGACACTGCCTAAATACTTAAGTGTATTAAGAAATGCATGCAGGTTGACAATGAGCCAAAATACACCATCTCCAGTTCAAAGTGTGAAATCTTTCTTTCACAGCCTGAATGGAAAACAAAATTGTATCTTCTGCCTAGAGTCAAATCTCCTCTAGTTACACAGAAACCAAAGCTGCCCAGAGTGTGGCACAACGGAAATGATTCTGTTACATCAGATTTCAGTTCAGAGCTCAGTTCACAGTTTTGAAAACTCATATGATAAAACTTTGATCTCACAGAGCAAACTGCACTCTCGTTCTCATTACTGCTCTTTCAGTACCACCATAACACTACAATGGGGCTATATTGGATGTGGACCAATGCTGTGTCTGACCAATAAATCTGAACATTTTAATTTGTGTTAGTTATCATCTCCTGGATGGCCAAAATCACTATAGGCAAAAAAGCTTGGGGTACACAACCTATTCTCTCCAGAAATCCAGTTAAATCTAGTCAGCCTCCTCTCCTGCACTTGAAGAACACAGAGAAGTACACTCAGACTTACCACAGCTCTTCCTCATTTGTCGTGGCTATCAATGGAGATAGTCTGGTAGGTAAAAATTCCTTATTTTGAACAATATAAATGCTTAAAGCTCAGTCAGGTCTGTCTAGAGGAGCTGCAAATATGGTTTGAGATATAAACCAGGCACAGAGAGAGGGCTTGGTCACTTCAATACTACTTTTCTTAAATGCATAGGTTTTAGGAGTGAAGTTAAGCATCTTCTTTCACCAGTGTTGTGATGGTTTGGGAGTTACCCACCCCCATACACAATGAAATCACCCAGACTAGACTCAGCCAACTGGAAGTTAAGGAACGAAGCTATATTTACTGCTTAGCACAATTTTCAATCATATATGTACACAAATATTAACAGTTATATAGTTTAAAGTTATATAAGTTAAAAGTAATACAGAAACACAAAATCCCTCCCAAAATAATCAGATTGCCAGGAGGCTCCCCACCCAAACCTTCTCCCCCACTCCCTCTTTCCCTCCCTTCAGAAATAACCAGATAAATCCCCGTATATCTCACACGATAGATCTGGAGAGATCGGAGGTGAGATGGCAAAAAGACAACAAGGAGGTTAGAGGGGGAAAAGGGTAGGTCAGATTAAAGAGTTAGGGCACATACAGCCACACAGACTGCTAGAGAGAAGGAAAAGAACTGAGAGCTGAGAAGTGAATGTCTTATCTATATTTTGACTAGTTGTGTTTCTAAGCAGAAGAATGAGTGATACAGGGTACTGTTGGGGTTTTCTTTCTTTCTTCTCACAGCTAAGGATTTAACTTCTTTCAGTAAAATATTCCAATTAGCCTCAAACCAACACAAGTGTGTATGAAGTGCAAATTTTGAATGTGAAATTCAATTGGAACAGAATAGGAAAAACAATTGTAAATAAGAACAATTGAATAGGAAAAACAACTGTAAATAAGAACAATTGAATAGGAAAAACAACTGTAAATAACATTCATGGAAATCTTTCACAAACTATCTTGTAAAACCTATCTGCATATTGATACAGAAGACATACAGAACTTTTAATGGACAAAACCCCACGTGTCCTCCTGCATGTTCCACTTCTTTCAGCCTCTTATCCCTTCTTTGTTTGGAATAGGTAATTTAGATGTCCTTCCAGGAGAGCTTGAGAATACCAAAGCTTTGGACACACATAAGGATCAAATAAATACTTCCATTTAACCAACACAATTAGTTCTAAACTTAGTAATTCCCTTTTAAAGGTGTGGTGGTTTGGGTGTTCCCTGCCCACCCCCCGCTTTTGGAAATCACCCAGACTAGACTCAGCCGGCTCTGGAAATATGAATGAAGCTTATATTTACAGCTAGCACAATATACAAGCAGATAGTTACAGTATATACAGATATATACAGAAATGTAAAAGGTAATACAGAAACACAACTCCCCTCCCAGAAACTTGAGTCCCCAGGAGGGGCTCTCAACCACCCCTTCACCTTCCCCCTACCCCTCTCAACCTTCCCCCAGTCCAAGGAAGAAATGGAGGCTCAGCCAAGGGGGTTAGGAAGCAAAGTGGATTAGCCAAAGAAAATGGAGGGTGTGGTTAGGAGAGAGATGCAGCTCAGAGCTCACCAGCAGTAGAAGTAGCTTTATCTATGTTTTGCCTTATATTTTTATACATCTCAGTGAGCCTGTGAGGGAAGTAGACATCACCATTGTTTTCCTTTCACAGCCTGTAATCTAGTCCTTCCCACCAAAACATTCTAGCTAGCGTCAAACTAGCACCAAAAGTCATGTTCTTCCAAACACATATCTCGATGACAACTTCTACAATTTAAAAGCAACATAGTGAAAACCTTGGTTTGCTAAAGCAGCTTTCAAAACAAAGATAATTACCTTGCTTAGTCTCACTTGTCTATCTGGAACTAGCAATTCCAGTGCTTGGGACAGACCCGTACATTGTACGTAATGAAGCAGCCAACCTAAACACATCTCTATGCCACTGCAGCTGGACTGCTTCTGTTACTCCAGTTAATTCATTTTGTAGGAAATTAAGTATCTTCACATTGCACAAAAGAGACCAAAGTCCAAGTCCCTTGGTAACTTTAAAGAGAGTCCAAGCACAGAGAAATTGCTCACATATAAAAATACAGCCATCCAACTAGAAACATTCCAGTTTTTTTATTACTTTCCTCAAAGAGAGGAGAGGGCTGAGCCCAGATAATTACATTGTCCTTTCAGCATAATTACCCAGCTTTGTCACTGTTTCACACATAATTAAGTATTGATATTACCCTATACGTAAACAATACATACATAATAACTCTGCAGTGCATGAGAAATCATTGCCTTATATATGCTCTGTTAGCTGGGGTAAAATTGTAAAGCACATGCTGAATCTGAACCTATGATGTCAAGTATTTGTGGTTAAAATTAATTTGCTCTTCAGTGCAATGACCCATTAGAAAATATTTTGCACAGTGCTAAAAGATTCATTATTGAAGGGATTTTTATGCAATGAAAATTGCATCTAAGTACTTGACTCATCACAGAAAACAAGATACTGGACTCAAGACTGCTGTTTGGGAACATTACTACCTGTGTGTCAGTAATGGAAGGCTGCCTGTGATGGCTTAAACCCAGTAAGTGGCTCAGAGTCACCCACTCACTATGTGGGTGCTCACTCACTTTCCCACCAGTATACAGGGAAGAGCAACAGAAGAGGTAAAAGGAAGAAAACTTAAGGGTTAAGGACAGTTTAAGAGGTAAAAACAAAAGCTGCATGCACAAGCAAAGTAAAATAAGGAATTCATTACCTAATTCCTATTAGCAGGCTGATGCTTGGCTGTCTCAAGAAAAGCAGAGTTCCATCACAAGTAACAGCTTCTTGGAAGTAAAAATACCACAAAGCCAAATACCCTCCCTTGGTCTTTTATATCCCCCCCACACCCTTTCATTCATCTTTTATTACTGAGCACAGTATCATAGCATGTGAGGTACACCTTTGGCCAGTTGTGGGTCAGCTGTCCCAGATGTGCGCTCTCCTTCTACTTGCTGATAGGGTGGTGTGAGAAACAAAAAAGGTCTGGACTATGTAAGCTGTTCAGATATAATAAAAACATTCCTGTGTTATCTACATTGTTTTCAGCACAATTCCAGAACAGAGTCACTTACAAGTTACTATGAAGAAAATTAACACCCCTGCAGCCCCCTGCCTCAAAATATGCTTCCAAAGAATAGGGATACAATACTAGATGTTCTTTGTATAAGTGCTGATGAGTACATGGGAAAGGGTGCACACAGCTGTTGAGGTTCTCCATGTTAATTTGTGAGCTTTGAGTCAAGTCAGTTTTAGAACTCACTGGGTCTTATGTTGTATCAAGACCATTAGAAGTAAAAATTCCTCATTTTCTACAATTTAGTTTCATCATTTTCAGAATCATCTGTTCCGCTTTCAAAATATCCTAGAGAAGTGAGTTGTAGAACTTACTGGTTGTAGAAAAAGGGGGGAAAACACTTCCATTTCTTTGTCTTACACTGCTAAATTAAGATGGTACTGCTTAGTTGAAGTGCACAGGAGTGATCATTTCCAATTTGGTACATATTTGCAGACTGGTTTACAGCTGTACATCTTCCAAATGAAAAGGGTCTCAATTTACATTGCCTTTTCTAATAGCACAGCTGCTCCATGTCTCTGGTTCACATTCAGTGACATTCCCTTCACCCTTTCTAGCTCTGCTACACCTTTCTTTTACAGAATGAATGAATCATGCATGTAGCATTCAAATGAGGTTGTGCAACATGTAATTTGTAGTAGTTTGAAGTACTAGTGTTTGTTCTCAAAACCTTACTTTTAGATTTTCAATGCATCTTTTCAGACAGGCTGTATGAAATATCTGCCATGACTCTAAATCTTGCTAAACTGTAATAGTAATGGTAATGTTGAGGTCATTATTCTGTACGTGTAGTTAAGATCATTTCATCTGTATGTGTCACTTGCTATTTATTGACATTGACTTTATTTGCCATTTTATTGCCCAACAATTCAATATTGTACCATTAGAATCTCATCACAAACTGTTTTAAGTACTAGGCATTAGTTTATTTTTGTTTGCAAACTGTTGCTATAATGCTCATCTCATTTCCTGAATTATTTATGAGTTTGTGAAACTCAAATTCACAAATATGCTGAACAGCACAAGCTCAGCACAGACTTCTGCAGGACTTTATTTAGGAACCGGTTGCAAGATAGAGTTCGGAGGGTGGTGATCAATAGTGCCAGGCCCAGCTAGAGGGCTGTGACTAGTGGTGTCCCCCAGGGA
>WAAF01004838.1:908609-1020245 GCA_013400475.1 Tricholaema leucomelas | reverse complement strand
CGGCTGAGTTAGTCTGGTGAATCTCCAGGCAGTAAGGGAGGGAACTCCCAAAGCACCACAATGTGTTAAGTCTTGATAGCTGTTAATGTATACCTACCAGGCCATGCATAATCCTGCCCATGATTTCAGTCTACTCACAACTACTTTCTTCAGATAATTCACCTGTACTTACAATTCATGTATTTCTAGAAAGAAAACCCAGAATGTAGATAATGAATGGAGGATTGACAAGTGATCATGAGAAGTGGAATGTTTTATTGTTGTTTTTTTTTTCCAAGTACATGGAACAAGAGGTCACTGAGTGAAACAGTAAAACCTCTGAGAAGTAGCAAATGATATTGACAGGATCAGCATAATTTACTATCATTTCCTTAATTGTATTCATTGTTTGCCTCAGTAATCTAGCAGAGATCGGAGGTGTATATCTCTGAAGGAACACGAAACGCTAATGAAACCAGAGCTTGTTTGATATGTTCAGTAAATTAAAAGAAATTGACAGTGAACACAACACTCTGACCAAGGAAGTTTCAGAAAACTAAATGGGGGAGATGGGCAGGAAAGAGAGGCAATAACTAAGCACAATGCTCATGAAAGACAGTGGGCTAAGAAAGGGAAGACTCAGAAATTTAAGTGTTTAGAGTTGTACTTAGGAACAGTAAAACAACCCCAAAACACTGAAACTTTAATGAACTGAATTAGCTGGTTCAGTCTTACTCTTGGGAGGGTGCTTACCACAGCCCTAGGATGCAATTCTAAGACAAGTGATTTTTATCTGAGCCTGTTCAACCAGACACAGCTCTGGCAGATGTGATGCAAAAGCTCCCCTCACAGTCACAACTCTTCTACTGCTTCCTCCCAGTTTCTGGAGCAAATAATTTATCTTTCATTCTTACCTTTCTATGTCTGAGGTTGTCTGGACCACATATAGGCTGGGGGAGTCCCAGAAGGCAGATGGATTAAAGCTAAAGGTGTGTTTGTTCCTTCTCCACTATCTCTTTAAACCCAGTAAGCATGCACATTTTCCCGGTCCTGTGTGCCTAAGCCAAATCTCCTGACAGCCAATACAGATTTTCAAGGAAATATTTTATTTGGTTGTTTTTTCATCCTTCTTCTTCATTTGCACAGGCAGATAATCCAAGTCATGCTTCAGTCCATGATAATACAATCTTAGGGAGACCAGACCAAACTCAAAAGTCACTTCAGCAGCAATTCAGTTAGTTGTTTAAAATGTTCTTCTTTGTTTGAGATAACACTCCCCTCTTCAAGCCATTTTAAACACATTTCCTTCTGCACCACAAAGGTACCCTTCTTTTTTTTAACCTGTACCTCATTGGTCAAAACTCAGTAAGCTGCTTAATCAAATACTTTCTGGTTTTATCATCCACTCCACTTTGTTTGTCTGTGTTGAGGTTAACTCTTTGAGACTCATCATATATTAGGAAAGCACACTCTTCTCTACAGGTAATCTGTGTGGTCTTTCACCACTATGGCAAAAGCTGCAGTATGGTTTCCCTCTTGACAGATGTTAAATTGACAGCTGCAGAATTGCACTGTGTGGTTTGATGTTCATTTCTGGAATAGCAGTCATCTTAGTCCTCAGAAAAAGATCTCATCAAAGACATTCTAAATGTGAAAACTTTTTGCACTTTGGCTACTTTATACTTTCCATTGCCACAGAGAATAACTTTTATAAAGCAGTTTCTGGTGACTCTTACTGTGATTTCAGGCCGCTGCTTTAGCGGATGTGAATCACTCTTGGCTTCTCTGACTTTAGTGCAGCAGGGCCAACCTCCATCATCTGAAAATGAACTCCATGCCTTTCAGATGGAGCTTTGGGATGGATCTGTGCCTGTGATTTGGGTGCTGGGGTGTGTTTTTGAAAACTTTGGCCCAGAGGATTTCAGTCTTCTAGACTACAGAGGCAAGATCTGTGGGTTTGAGGCTCCTCTGAAATACACTGTCTCAATACAACTATAAGGTACTGTAAGGAAGCATCTCAACAGCTTGAGCTGAGGATTCGTACTCCCCCACTGAGAAATGTCACAGTACCAAATCTGTGGCTTGGGAACAGAAGGGAATGGCTAGCACCTAACAATTGCGAGGCTACTTGTGCACTGTGCATTATTACTCCCATGTTTGTAATGACTGAAAGCATGCTAGGACTTCTCTTTGTTGTTTCCTTGAAAAGAAGGACCTCTGGAAGATGAATTGTAAGTGGGAAGCATATGTTCTGTCACTTTTGCATACTATACAACAGTTGTGACAAGCGTGGGGCAGACTGTTTACACGAAATCAGACTGGATCACATGTTGTACTCCTTCCTGATACTGTAGATCTTCAGTGCAGAAAGCAAATAGTTTGCATGTGGTCCTGCACCAAAACAAGATAACAGCTTTCACCTGAGTTCCTCAGGCTTGTGCTCACAACATCACGATAATGGATCTGGTGTGAAGAAGTGCTGAGCATTTTCAGTTTAGTTAGACATTTGTGTTTTTCAGGAATACTCACAATTGATGGTTTAAATAGTTGTTACTTAAGTCTGGATAATTCTGCTACCAAAATGCTGGTTTCCCCATGAAAGAATGAGAATTCCATGACAGCCATCTGAATAGTACACTAATCCACAAACAGTATTCCAAGATTCCAATTAAAACTAGTGCTTTTTCTCCATGGTGTGAAATAGTTGTACAGTAGTTGCTTGAGAGAGGAGAGTTTTTCCAAATTGTCTCCATGAATTAAGAGTTCTGTAAATTTGTGGTTTATAGAACCTCTAAATAGCTGCTGCCAGGGCCTGACTATCTAAAAGCTGTTGTGATATTGCTATCTCCCATTACATAGAACATTAGTCACATTTGGTATAGAAGCTGGTATCATTAGGTTTGGCTCTAAGTTCAGGAGGTTTTGCAAACAGATGGAAAATGACATTTTAATACCAACAGAAAAAAAATATTAAGTCCAACAGCAATGTGAAGGCAAAAAGTGGCATTTCCTTCACCTACCCAGGTTTACACTGTACCAGGTTTTTGCATGAGCCAATTCCTTCTTGAAGATCCTGTGTGCTCATTCAGTGAATGTTGTTGTCAGTTCAAAGCATACTGATACACATGTGCTTTATAATGCACACAGGTGTATTTGAAGTACAGATATTGTGCACATTGTACAGGCAGTGGTTTAGAAAGTGCCAGCACGTTGTTGCTTTTAGACTCAACAGGAAGCGTCGGTCTGGTTGTGTCAATCATGGGAAGCTAAAATAATATTGCTGCTTTTGATAGAATCATAGAATCGACCAGGTTGGAAGAGACCTCCAGGATCATCCAGTCCAACCTATCACCCAGCCCTGTCCTTCTGCCTGGCTGCTCTCAGCCACTCTGTCCCCAGCCTGTAGCGCTGCTTGGGGTTGTTGTGGCCAAAGTGCAGAACCCTGCACTTGGCCTTGTTCAGTCTCATCCCATTGGCCTCTGCCCACCCATCCAGCCTGGCAAGGTCCCTCTGCAGAGATCTCCTACCCTCCAACAGCTCCACACCTGCTCCTAGCTTGGTGTCATCTGCTACTGTCCTGTCACTAGGCACCACTGAAATAAAAGTCTTGCCCCCTCCCTTTAGATATTGATCATAACTGAAAAGAATTCTCTCTCTGGCTGCTCTTCTCCAGGCCCAACAGCCCTGGATCACTCAAGTTTTTCATCCACAGAGAGATGTTTCAAGAAACATGCCCACAAGCTGTAAAAGAAACAACAAAACCAGTGCTTCCCTTCTCCCTTAGAATCATAGAATCAGCCAGGTGGGAAGAGACCTTTGTAGACATGGAGATGTGGTAACTGCAGGAGAACAGAATATCCAAGAGTCAGATTCCATGTAAGAGAAGCAAATTATAGACTCGTGGAGTCAACCGGGTTGATGATCACATCCCTATCTGTGTTGGCTGTAATCTGTAGCTTACACTTAAGAATAAGCTCTCTTGAAGCTTCTAAGTTGAAGTTGAAGCTCTCTTGAAGTTTCTAAGGCATGCGATGTACCGAGAACTTGTTTACAGCACATTTGACATTTCGGAAATGAAGGTCAATAAGTATTTGATTTTGAAAGTGGTGCTTCTAGTTTGAGGGGCCTGTCCACCACGGAGTGATGGCATTGCTGTGACTGAATTAGCCTACATTGCATTCGCTGAGATACATCCTCTGCCCCTTAGCAATTGCATCTGTCAGACTCTGCAATAACTGGTTTTTAAAAAACAGCACTTCACTGGTTTTGAAACACTGAAAACTTTTCATCTCCTAAGCAACCTGTGGTTCAAAAACAATGGCATTCAGACAGGCTGTATCAGATTCTAGTTTCCATTGTACTGGAGTAAATGAAAAGTGTTTCTTTTTAGTTGATTAAATTGCTCTGCTTTGGGTTTTTTTACTCGTCTGACCTGAGTTCATAATGTAAAATTTTCCATGTAATATGTAAATAGGACACGTGTGTGTGAACTATTCCAATCTAATGACTGCATATAGTATTAGAGTATGTAAAAGTGTAGTATTAGAGTATGTAAAAGTGTAGCATCAGAGTATGTAAAAGTGTAGCATTAGAGTATGTAAAAGTGTAGCATTAGAGTATGTCAAAGTGTAGCATTAGAGTATGTCAAAGTGTAGCATCAGAGTATGTCAAAGTGTAGCATCAGAGTATGTAAAAACGTAGCATCAGAGTATGTAAAAACGTAGCATCAGAGTATGTAAAAACGTAGTATTTTTAGCTTGATCAAGACAGTTCTTTGTGTGAACATACATAGCTCAATGAGTAATTATGTTGTCCAGCACTCTTGAAATGCCCTTTCCTTGCTGAAGAAGGACCATGATTAGCAGGTTAAATTTAGATGCAAGACTTGCACATAAAAGCTTAGTAGAGATATTCAGGTGCTTAAACTTTGGACAAAAATCTTCTATTGCATTACAAGAGAACCCCAGACAAATGCATACGAATAGTAAAACCAGTACTTTTTTGTCTGAAGTGCAAGTTCACTTTTCACCTTCTCATTGTGCTCATAAAAGCGATCGTAAGAACTGTAAAGACAGCTTCTTTTTGTAGGTACAGAAACAGAGGGCTTAGCCATAGTCCTAAAGCAAAGAAAGCTATCACAGTTGAACTCCATCTTCAAACTCCAACAAGTAGCTGGTGCCAGTCAAAGACAGCAGCAGAGTAACTAAGACGTCTTTCTATACACTTGTGTCAAAGCTGTCACCTCTAAGAGACTGACAGCAACAGCAACAACAAAAAAAAAGTTGAATTTTGTCAGTCAGATCCTTCTCAAGTGCTATTTGCTGCAGAAATTACTAGATGTTAATCGTTTTCATGGTAGGGCAAAACAGGGTAACAACGAATCTACCTGTAAAGAGAGATGGTTCTTCCCCTTTACACTCTTGTCGGACTTCACCTCAAATACTGTGTCCCTTCCAACCACTAACATTCTCTGATTCTGTGACTGCCTTGGAATAGTTCCTGCTGTAGCTGCTTAACCTTCCTCACTGTTTTCAGCAAACTGAGCCAGGGAGGACAGCAGCACTAAAGTAATATATATGCAATCAGTTTCTACTCGGTTGTTCTCAAGGCTTTAGCAGAGGTGGTGAAACGAGAAGCTTTCCCAAACAGGATCATAGAATTCTGTGGTCAAGTCAGGATGAATCTTCAAGAATCTCTTCTTACTCCCTTCCCACTGAGCGAACTCAGATTGCTGGGGGCCTTTTCCAATCAAGTTTTCAGTTTACCTCCAAGGATACATCTCAAGGCAGCCTGTTCCTCTGTTTGGCTACTGTCTTGGTGAGAAAAGTACCAAAAAAACCTGAAAATTCCTGATACATAGTTAGAATTTCCTCTACTGGAATTTGTGTGTAACCTCTTGTTCTGCCTCTGTGCATCTCATCAGAGAGTTTGGCTTCATTAAGTAGTAGTAGACAGCAATAAGAGATCCCCTTAGCCTTTGCTTCTCCTTGTACATGTCTTCTTTCTGACCATTTTGATTGCTTTCTGCTGAACTTACTGTAGAATGTCAGTGCCTTTCTTCGACTAAGGAATCCAAAGCAGTACTTCAGATGTGGTGCTACAAGTACTGAGTAAAGAGTGGTATTTGCTTCCCTTGACCCGAGGGGCTAATATAGCCCAGGATGTGGTTAGACTGTTTTGCTGTGAGGTAGCACTGCTGGCATGTGTTCAACTTGCTGTCTGTCCACCAAGCTCCTGAGGACTTTTTCCTGGGAAGCTGTTTTCTATCTATTTGTGCTCCAGCCTGTACCATCCATTCAGGAGTAGTCCCATGCAGGACTTTTTGTTGAACTTCATAGAATCAACCAGGTTGCAAGGGACCTCCAAGATCATCCAGTCCAACCTAGCACCCAGCCCTATCCAGTCAACTAGACCATAGCACTAAGTGCCTCATACAGTCTTTTCTTGAACACCTCCAGGGATGGTGACTCCACCACCTCCCTGGGCAGCCCATTCCAATGAGCTTTCTCTCAGCCCACATGTCCAGCCTGTCAAGGTGCCTCTGAATAGCAGCCCTATTCCCAGGGTATAGGCCCCATGCTCCAATTTGGTGTCATATGTGGCATTACTGCAGCTCATTAACTGGGATGTTTAACTGTGTCAGCCCCAGTATCAGTTCTTGTAGAGTACCTCTTGTAACTGGCCACCATCTGAATACTGTATTGCTGAATACAGCCTTTTAAGCTTGGCAGTCCAACTCACTTTACATGCATGCTGTGGTCCACTTAGCCAGACTGTACCTCCATTTGGCCACATGAGCAAGCTGAACAGTTGCTGAACAGTTCTGCACACGTCTTCTCTTTATGTGAATGCATCCTTGTATTTCTGTTGTGAACTCAATCCTGTCTCTCTGTTACTAGAAGAGTCATGGATAAAAGACTGACCTGTAGCTGACCTTTGCATTAAAGAACATTGTGTTTCCTGTTTATTAAAAAATGCTTTGGTTCATTTTCAGTCTTGTCTATCCTGTGCTCCTGCTTTCCTTCCCCTAGTCCCTTTATTAGAACATTCTGTTCCTCCTGAATCTCATCCAGTCAATAAACTGTCCTTTGAGAAGGGGGGAGGAAAGATGTTTTATTGTTTCTGAACGCAAAACCCCAAACCTCTTTGTCAGCCAACTATAAACAAATACCTGAGAGTGAGAGGCTATTCAGCCAATGAGCAACATTTCTTTCTCTATTGCTGGGGCATTGACTGAATTCCATACCAAGAAAAGCTATGGCAGGTTCTTACTCATTGTACCCATTCCTACAATCAGCCTTGTGGACTACTGTTAACATTAGAAGCCAGACAAAATAATTATTACCTGTGTAGGGTGCATTTTCTCTCTTCACGTAGTCCAAAGTGGAAACCTTGTAAAATTGTTGACATTTTGATCTCTATTAAATAAGATGCTCTTTGTGTGGATCAAAACCACTTTTTGCTGTTTTCTGAGAAAGAAAAAACATGGATAAGCATCATGAAAAAAGTTCAGGTGGATTATAAGTGCCATATTCTTGCTTTCAAATAGACCTAAGTTGATTTACAGGAACTGAAGATCAAGAAACAGGTTTGTTGCCTGGGATCAGGGAGCAACCTATCTTGTGTCAAGAAAGTAAAAAGTCAGTATAATTCCATAGAATCAGTCACGGTTAGAAGGGACCACAAGGATCACCTAGTTCCAACCCCCCTGCCATGGGCAGGGACACTCTAGAATCATAGAATCAACCAGGTTGGAAGAGACCTTCAAGATCATCCAGTCCAACCTAGCACCCAGCCCTATCCAGTCAACTAGACCATGGCACTAAGAGCCTCATCCAGTCTTCTCTTGAACACCTCCAGGGATGGTGACTCCACCACCTCCCTGGGCAGCCCATTCCAATGCCAATCACTCTCTCTGTGAAGAACTTCCTCCTAACATCCTGCCTATACTTCCCCTGGCACAACTTGAGACTGTGTCCCCTTGTTCTGTTGATGATTGCCTGGGAGAAGAGACCAACCCTGCCTTGCTACAACCTCTCTTTACGTAGTTGTAGACAGAAATGAGGTCAGCCCTGAGCCTTCTCTTCTCCAGGCTAAACAACCCCAGCTCCCTCAGCCTCTCCTCATAGGGTTTGTGTTCCAGGCCCTTCACCAGCTTCGTCGCCCTTCTCTGGACATGTTCCAGTATCTCAACATTTCTCTTGAATTGAGGAGCCCAGAACTGGACACAGTACTCAAGGTGTGGCCTGACCAGTGCTGAGTACAGGGGAAGATCTACAGCCTCATCAAGCCTGGCCTTAAACACCTTCAGGCATGGGGTCTCAGCCACCTCCATGGGCAACCCATTCCAGGGTCTCACCACTCTCATGGTGAAGAGCTTCCTCCGCACGTCCAATCTGAATCTCCCCACCTCCAGCTTTGCTCCATTCCCCCTAGTCCTGTCACTCCCTGAGAGCCTAAAAAGTCCCTCCCCAGCTTTTTTGTAGGCCCCGTTCAGATACTGCAAGGTCACAAGAAGGTCACCTCGGAGTCTCCTGTTCTCCAGACTGAACAGTCCCAACTCTTTCAGTCTGTCCTCAGGAGAGGTGCTCCAGCCCTCTGATCATCCTCGTGTCCCTTTTCTGGACACACTCCAGCATCTCCACATCCTTCTTGTAGTAGGGGCTCCAGAACTGGATGCAGTACTCTAGATGAGATCTCACCAAAGAGGAGTAGAGTGGGAGAATCACTTCCCTTGGCCTGCTGGCCACACTTCTCCTGATGCAGCCCAGGATCTGGTTGGCTTTCTGGGCTGTGTTGACAGTTCACTAAAGGAAGTATTGTTAGGAGGTAGTATGGATACTGTGTTTAGCATCTCTTTCCAGGCCTTCAACACTGCATCAGAAACAGTTGATTGGACTGGATAATCTTGGAGGCCTCTTCCAACCTGATTAATTCTATGGTTCTATGAAGCCTTCACACTCTTTAATATGTGTACATACCCTTGCAGCATTTTCTAGTGCACACAACATAGAGCACCAGTTCCATGCTAAAAGCTCTCCAATCTAGAGAGCTGTCACATGGCTCTCTCATAATGTTGGACACTGAAAAATGCAACTAAAAATAATTGTTACATCTGAAAAACTGAGGGAACAAAAACTTGTCTCTTAGAGATGTATATGATGTAGTATAAGTGTGATAGCCTGCTCAGCAAGACCTGCCAGACCCTGAACAGCATGTGTACAACCACTCTGTAGTTCTTGATCTGGGTGCTAAGGATCACCTCTTGAAATTGATACATTTTTAAATATAGATTTAGTTACTTGTCCATGTCTAATCTCCACAGGTCAAAGATGAATACTTTTAACTCTGTTAAAGTAAGTACTGGAAAATTGCCCACAGAGCTGGGGAAAATGGCTCCAGAAGCTTATTTGGAAGTGAGTCAGGGGATAGTTTGATCATAGGTTATTAGTATCTACAGGATAAAATAACATTTCTTAATAGAGGACTTGCCAATTTAGCAAAGGTTCAGCAAGATCAAATGACTGCAAGTTCAAAGACATGTTCAAATTAGAAATGAGAGAAGTATCCTTCATTAGAGTAATTCTGCACTGGAATAACTTAGCAAAGTTAGTGACAGATTACCCATTATTGTAAACTTTTAAATCAAGACTGAATGTTGTTTGGCTTTTTTTTTTTTCTGAAGTTATCCTCTAGCTAAAGCAGAAATTGATTTTGAAAAATCCTATGGTTTCTGGTATGCAACAGCTAAAAATTGGCCTTTTGGCTTTATCACTTAAATGCGTATTTAGCCATGACTTTGTTTTGCTCTTGACTGAGTTTACCTAAACACCCAGGCAAATGAAATCACAGATAACTGCCATGTGAGCATTTGCTGTATTTTTAGCACTGAGGAAAGAAAAGGTTCTTCAAAACTTTGAAGGAATCTTCCTGATTTCCCCCATTGTCGAGTTGGCTTCTCTTCTAGGCAGCGTGGGAGAGGGAGAGACACTAGTGTGATGCAGAATGGTCAATCCATTTATGGAAGCTGTGATCCCTAGATAGTGGAGTTTGGTGCAGGGGCGTGTACTTTGAGAGGCTTACATAGGCAGACATGGGCTGTCCACATGCACAGAGGCAGACCTGACCAACTGCCCCCCTTAATAATCCCCCTTTGCAGCAGCTTAGCCGCAACACTGCTTGTTCCCAGGGCTGACCAGCCCGCCCTTCTCAAAGCTCACCTACAGATAGCAGCTTCTCTGCCAGCCTCCCAAGGCCACCCCTCTGCAGCTGTGCCTCCTTACCAGTTCAGTTACTCAATCCTGCTCACTCTCCTCATTTTCTCAGACTATTCAGTTCTGCCCAACTCTGCTCAATCCTGTTCAAACCCTGGCATCCCGTGTAATTATTAAGTCTCACATTTCAAACTTATTTATATTAAGATGTGGACCTGGCCAACTTTTCATTAATGTCAACTCTTGGCACCTCCATCATGACTTCCAGAGAGGGACACAGAGTAGCAGTTGGGTGATATTTGATCATGGCAGTGATGTGGGGCACATCTTTGGGATAGCTGTCCTCTGCTCCTTTTAGATTGGTCGTTGTCATTGTGATACACGATACAGGAGCTGAAACCTCCCTCCTCCCTCCCTTTGCTGGCCTGAAGTTAGGGTGTTACCTGCAGTTTGAAACTTCTGAGGAAAAACATTCACAGTCTTTTGAATTTCAAGAGAATTTAATGGTTTGCCTCTTGTGGTTTTTTTCCTCCTCTCTTGGACGCAATCTTTCTAGTAGACCAGCTGAAAAGTCCCTGGAATATTTGTTTTCTACTGTCTTTAAAATGTAAGCTCTATACTTCCTCTGCTCAGAAGGGCCATAGAGTGCAAAAGGTTGTAAGAAAACTAAGGAGCTTATTAAAACTCATGTGAGGAGCTTCTTCACACATGGTTTTCACCTCCTACAATTCTTTCCACAAGGTTCAGGAAATAGAGACTTGATGAAGATTATTATCCTCATAGTCTTGCTTGATGCTCAAAGCATGTAGAACAGCTGGGGAAAACTTTAGTTTTTCTTTCTGATGCTGCTATGTTTGTCTTTTTGCCAGCCGTGTTGTTTTTCCATTATGAGATTTAGAACTTTATCAGGAGTTTGGCCAGGAAGGAATTTGGCCAGGAAAGTGTATTGCTTTGCAGTGCTTGAAATGTCTGTAAGAGAAGGCAGTTCCTCCAGATCTAGAGATGGTTTTGTTTTGCTTACTCTGGAAGTTAGGAGGAGAGAAATTACTTAGCAGGGTCGTCTTTAAGTAGAAGAATTTTCCTCCATAGATGTCCCAGAAGTCTTCTGGCTCATGCCTTCTCTCCTGTAAACCTTTTAGACTCCTGAATCAAGGAATTTTTTTCTGTAGGAACCTTTGGGGCTTTAAGAAAGTTGGAGAATTTCCCCAGAAATGGAAGTCGTTAAAGAGAAGGTACGAAGCAGGTGTATTTTTTTTTTCATACTGCTCAGGAAACATAGCACCTAAACAACAAAGACACCATTAGAAAACTAGGAAATTCTGAGCCACAGTCAGTAGCTAAGAAGTTAGAATCATGTTTAAATATGTCCTTCATCTTATTTCTGCTTAAGTATACTTTGCAAGAGAAGGAAATGAAACTGTTGCATTTCATTAAATGGTCGTCAGGAAGCGTAAACAAAACGTTTCTAATGCTTCAGGAGGAACCAGGCTCCCAACAGAGTGACTGTGCTATAGTTTGAAATGCCTTCTACCACAGCTTCACTTCCAATACATGTGCAGAGAAAACATGGGCTAGTGCATTCTGTCACCCTGCCCAGAGGGACACCCACTTTCCATTTCAAAACAGCTTCTCAGCCCTGTTCAGTTTTCTCAGAGATAAGTTCAAATGTGGAGTCATCTTGGTTTAGGTTTTTTTTACATTGTGAAATGCCTGTTTTTTTGGTGGGGGGGAGGATAATGAGTCCACGGCATGTGAGTTTGTAGTTAAATAATGTATCTCAATACTCCAAATAATGTGTGAGAATGGCGGTGCTTTGCTCACACTGCCTTAAAAGCTATAGACATAAGCTGTGGGTTCATTATACTAAGGATGTGGCTAGTCAATTTACAAGCAGCAGGTAGATAGATGGTCTGTAGAACAAGTGAAAGAAATGCAGTGATCTTCATCCATATGAAGGTTGAAAATGAAGACTTAAAAGTTCCTGCACTGGCTTGTGGCATTTTAGCTCAAATTCAGTTTTGTAACCCCTAACAGCCATATACTTGCATTTTCCTATTTGCCTTTGATACTGTGAGTGGAGAGCAGAGGCCACAGTCAGTGCCGTGGAGGTGTGACCCAGTGGATTCCAAATGCAGTCCTTAACAGAAGTGGTCATTTGGGCCCCAATTCATAGAATAGAATAGAATCAACCAGGTTGGAAGAGATCTCCAAGATCATCCAGTCCAATCTGGCACCCAGCCCTATCCAGTCAACCAGACCATGGCACTAAGTGCCTCATCCAGGCTTTTTCTGAACACCCCCAGGGACGGTGACTCCACCACCTCCCTGGGCAGCCCATTCCAATGCCAATCACTCTCTCTGTGAAGAACTTCCTCCTAACATCCAGCCTATACTTCCCCTGGCACAACTTGAGACTGTGTCCCCTTGTTCTGTTGCTGGTTGCCTGGGAGAAGAGATCAACTCCCACCTGACTGCAACCTCTCTTTAGGTAGTTGTGGATAGCAATGAGGTCTGCCCTGAGCCTCCTCTTCTCCATGCTAAACAACCCCAGCTCCCTCAGCCTCTCCTCATAGGGTTTGTGTTCCAGGCCCCTCACCAGCCTTATTGCCCTTCAATGGACACGTTCCAGCACCTCAACATCTCTCTTGAATTGAGGAGCTCAGAACTGGACACAGTACTCAAGGTGTGGCCTGACCAGTGTTGAGTACAGGGGAAGAATAACCTCTCTCATCCTACTGGCCATTATATCATGAAAGATATAATCACATTCCTAGTGTTACGCACTGTGACCACTTCCACTATTTCAGGTGCAATAAATCATAGAGTCATACAATGGTTCATGTTGGAAGGGACCTCAAAGATCATCTAGTTCCAATCCCCTGCTATAGGCAGGGACACCTTCCACTAGAACAGGTCACTCAAGGCCTCATCCAGCCTGGCCTTGAACACCTCCAGGGAGGAAGCATCCACAGCCTCCCTCCCTGGGCAACCTATGCCAGCGTCTCACCACCCTCACTGTAAAGAACGTCTTCCTAACATTTAGTTTGAATCTCCCCTCTTCCAGTTTAAACCTATTACCCCTTGTCCTGACATTACAAGACCTTGTAAATAGTCCCTCCCCAGCCCTCCAATAGGCCCCCTTCAGATACTGAAAGGCTTCTACGAGGTCTCCTCAAAGCCTTGTCTTCTGCAGGCTGAAGAGCCCCAGCTCTCATGTCTTGTCCTCATAGGAGAGGTGCTCCAGCCCTCTGGTCATTTTTGTGACCTCCTCTGGACTCGCTCCAACAGTTCAATATCCTTCTTGTGTTGGGGAATTAAAATAACCTGCATGACTACTTGATGGAGTACTAAGCAGACAGCACTACCATGGCAGTTCTTCTGCGTTAGCAGAGCTAAGAGCCCCTTTCATAGCTTTCAAAACCGGAATCAACTTTTTGATGCTGAATCTATTGTGGAAAACATGGTAGTATATTGCTGTTTGTACTGCCTTAAATCTCTGGGTCAGTTATTTATTGCAGCAATTCTCCATCGTAATGCCAGCCCTATTTAGCATTACTTTTTACAGCATCTAAGACTCAGTGTTTTGGGGTATGGTCTTTGGTATGCTGGTTAGGTATTGTAAATATCCCAGTTAATTTTTGCAGAACTCACCATTGCTGTATAATGAGTTTTGAAGTGTGTCTTGCCTGCCTTTCTCAGACAGTGCAGTGGCATTTACTGTCTAGCTGGTTTGCTATTATAGGCTTAGTTTCAAGAATTTTTAAAAACCTGTCAAGGATAGGCTCTGAGATGCTGCTCACATCATGTGGCATCGCTTCAACAGCTCACAAAAGCATCCTGTTCCACCTGAAAGAAAAAGGCAAGGTAATGCTTACAGAAAATGATCTCTCAGTAGCTACAGTTTTTCCTTCCGCCACAGCCACTGACTGTTTTTTCAGCCACCTTAGAAGGGCATTGTGATAAACTGATTGAGTTTGAAAGCTTGTCCAGTTTCACTATAACTTCTGTAAGTGATTCTGTTCTATCTTAAAATGTTGTTTATTACTGCAAGCTCTACTATATGTTCCTCTCTGAATTTCAGGCGAAGCCGTAGTCTGTGTTCCTGAAGCAAGAGATAGGGATGCTTGGTAGCATTCCAAGGGAAAATCGCTGATGTTTCTGCAAACTTTCAGTTCAATACTCACCAAAAAAATTAATTAAAAAAAAAAAATATTCTTGAGCAGATTAACAAACAAACAAAAAAAAAAAGCCCAGACAATTGTGGTGGTTTGGGTGTTCCCTGTCCCCCCCCCCAGCTTAAGAAAATCATCCAGACTAGGCTCAGTCGATCTGGAAATTGAATGAAGCTTTATATTTACAGCTTAGCACGATATACAAGGAGATATTTACAATAGATACAGCTATATACAGAAGTATGCAAGTTAAAACCCCTCCCAGAAACCAGAGTCCCCAGGAGCAGCTCCCAACCACCCTTCCACCTTCTCCCCACCCCTTTACCTTACCCCAGACTTTGCCTTATGTTCAAGGTGAGTTGAAGGTCGGCCAGGGGGTTAGGAAACAGATGGATTAGTCAGGTAGCAAGTTAGGATAGAGAGAGAAGTGCAGCCCAAAAAGCCGAGAGACAGACTCGCTTATCTGTGTTTATGTTCTTGTTCTTCTACGTCTCAGCAAGCCTATGAGTGAAGTAGACATCACCATTTTTTCCTTTTCACAGCCTATAATCTAATTCTTCTCACCAAAACATTCTAGCAAGCTTCAAACTAGCACAACTATTTTGCTGAGGTGGGGTGGAACCTACCTGGGTTGGGTTGGAACCCACCACTGGAATAGTTGCCTAAACACAACATTGAGAAGTCAAAAAAATTTATTGAATCACAAAATAGGGGGGGAAAATATCAACAACCCCCCCAGAGTTTAGCTAGAAGCAAAATTAAATGTTTGGTTTCCATTTATTTCCCAACTGAAATTTTTGTACCAAATATATTAATTCAGATTTTTTTTGCCTTGTTTTCTCCGATGTTTTCACTAAATTCCTTTTCCACATTTTGTTTTGCTTTTTAGGCTGTTGTTTGGTTTTTTTTTTCTGTGTGTCTGAAATGACTGGTTTGGGGTTTTTTTGAGAACCTCCTTCATTTGTTTGTTGTTTGCTTTCTTGTTTGCTTGAGCAATTCAGAATGTCAGATTTCAGTAGTTCAAGAAAGGTCTTATCAAGGAAGGGGAGAAAATGCCATTCAGATAAAAACTAGACATTGCACAGGTTTAGTGATAAAGCATTATTTTTCCAAGAGCTCTTTGAGATATTTGCATCTCTGCATATGCCCAAACTGTTTGCCCAGGATGAGGATAATTGAGCATTCTGTTGCTAATCATAATTTGCTGAATACTCATGAGACATTCGGGTTGACACTTTTGTCTTTCTGTTTATTTGCTCCCAAGCTTTCCCTTTGTTTTTCTCAGGTAGATCAGGACAAGAGAATGTTGCACTCATCAGAAGATGAGAAGTCTCACTGCCTGGAGCCAGATGTTCATAAAATATTCCTTTGATTTTCATTTTTTTTTTTTCTCCAGTCTTTTCCTCCCCCAGAACGGCAGCTGAGAAGTCCCTTTTCACCTCATGTTCAGCTGTATGTCATCTTGAATTTAGTCTGGGTTTTCAGTCAATTTGACTCTGAGGGAAGCAGCTCCTGAGGCAAATACTTCCCTTTCCTTATTTCAGACACTTTGCCTGCAAACTAACTGCACAGATTGAAGTTAGTTCATTTGTTATGTTTGCCTTTGGTAACAGAACAGTACAAAAGTGAAACTGAAGTGCAAAAGGTAATTTTATCTCTGCGTAAACTATTTTAAAGTTCCCAGCACACATGCTTTTGCACTAAATAACACTAATTATCATAGGATCATAGAATCATAGAATGGTTTAGGTTGGAAGGGACCTCAAGGATCATCCAGCTCCAACCCCCTGCCATAGGCAGGGACACCTCCCACTAGAGCAGGCTGCTCAAGGCCTCATCCAGCCTGGCTTTAAACACCTCCAGGGAGGAAGCATCCACAACCTCCCTGGGCAACCTGTGCCAGTGTCTTACCACCCTCACTGTAAACAACTTCCTCCTAATATCCAGTCTAAATCTCCCCTTCTCCAGTTTAAACCCATTCCCCCTCGTCCTGACATTACTAGACCTTGTCAATAGTCCCTCCCCAGCCTTCCTGTAGGCTCATCATAATTAGATGAATAGTATTGAATTCTCCTTTTAGTAGAAATCTTTTATTCTCAGTAATACTAATAAATAAATATTTAAAGTTGCTATAAATATTCTCCAGTAGTTATTTTTACAGCAGCAGTAAATTAGAATTCCACAGTGCAAGAAGCCCTGAATGGAGGCAATACAAAAGTGTTAAACCTAAGCCTGTAGGTGAGTTCGAGTAGAAATCACATAAAAATTAGTCCTGATGATGGAACATTAAAAGATTGTGACTATTTTCAATAGCTATGACTGCATCATAATTTAATATGTTCTTTCTCACATACATTCCAGTTTTTCCACCCCATCTGCCTCTTTTGCTCTCAGCTGCTACCATGATAGAACCTCAGGACAGCATAATCTCTTGAGCTGCAATGCCATAATCTGCTGCTAACATGGGAGTGAAAGACAGAAAAAAAACCCCAACACCAAAACTGGTGAATACTGCACATACTAAAACATTTCCTCTTTTCCTCCTCAGACTGGAGGCTTACAGAAATTAAGAAAAATATTTTATTGTCATTACTATTAATTGAATCTTACAGTTGGTCTGTTTTTTTTTTTAAATCTTACTAAAGAATCTCTGCAGTTTTATTTCACTCTTGAAACAAAGCTAGCAGTTCTTGCCAGCTGGAAAAAATCCACTGTCAAAGTGGAGCTCATCCCACCCAGTTTATTGCTGTAGCACAAGGAAGTTGTTTGACATAGGTCTAGAATTTCAGGCAGTGCACAATGGCTCCCTTAGAAGCTAATGTACTCACACTGCAGACTCCAAGTAGGCTTTGCTTGTGCTGGAGAGAAGGCAAACACACTGGCAGAAATACATAGTAGCACGTTGTGACAATACATCCCTTTCCAATCCAACAGCTGGAAGCAGAAAGGTTGACTGAAGATGAAAGGAGATCCCTCCAGTACAGGTTCCAGCATCCTTGGGAACCAGATGGACTGAAATGGAAAACAGAACTAAAATAGGCCACAAAATTCACTGCCAGAAGAAGTTTTCCTTTTATTCATGGCAGCGCCAGGTTTTCTTTGAGAGGTATTTGTCATGTCATAGAAAAACTGAAGATAGGAATGAACTGGAACCACCTTTGGTCTCTCCCATGCATTGCAGGATTGTTCCAGGTATAATACCTATTTCTTGTGTAGTCTGATTTTTAGAAAGTCATAAAATAAAGCATTTTTCCTGCCGTTTTTAGGTTATTTCCCCACAACAGCTTTAGAAAAAAAAAGAATGTTCTTGAGTATTCAGACTGCATTTCATTTCTTATTCTCATTACTTTTAGTTTTATCATCTTCGACTCCCTCAGGCAGCTTTTCCCAGTGCCTGCTTTTTGGCATTTCATATTCTTCTGTGTAGCTGTTATGTTTCTCTACAGTTGCCACGATATGTTTTTGTAAGACCTCGTTTAATGTCACTTGCAGATGTCATTACTATTCTGTTCACTTCCTCCTTCCACTAATGAAGATGTGAAACAACACAGAACCTATCATCGCTCTTGCTAGGTACTTCTTGTCAACCTGCGAGGCTGCTGTTTGTCAGTACTCTTTCTTTATGGTCCTTTGGTTTGCGTTCATTCCCCATGACAGTGCTCTTACCTAAGTCTTGCCGGATTAATTTTTCAACCAAAAATTTTCTGAGACACTGTAGAAAAGGTTTTGCTGAAGCTTCATTGCTTCTGCTCTTTTCCCATCTGCTGCACTAGGGATTTTGTCCAGGCAAAAAGCAACAAAAGAGTAACAGTGCATACTGAGATACCTCTTTTCCCACTTCCGGTGCAACTTCCCAGTCTGAGGATCCTGATCTATGAACACTTGCTGCCTTAGTGGCAGGTGCTCTCAAAGGCTAAACCCTAACCAGCATTGGTAATCTGTAACTCAGAAAGGTTTCAAGGATTGCAGTCAGATGTGTCAGGAGATTAACTTCTTACTGGGTGGAGTAAGAGCTGCAAATACATTTTATTCAGTAAGTATTAAAGGGCAGATTTCTCCCTGCAAACATTGGGTAGAAGGTTTTAGATGAGTGACAGAATTATCTTTTTCTCATCATAACGTTGATTTCAGGCCAGATACAAATTCATTTAAGCAGTAATGTTTTGGAACAATCAGATCTCTGTTTAGTGTGACAGTGGTAGAAATGGAGTCATACTAGACAAATCAGGATTTATCCACCCTCTTCCTAGTAGACAGTGCCTTGACAGACTATCTGCTTGGAGCCTGTAGCTTTTCAGAATGACTGGGGAAGGTAACTTCTGCGTGTTGACAGGTTCCTTCTTTATTTCTTTCTTGTGAGATACTGCCTACTTCTCTTTGGAATGGTAATGATCTTTGAATGGAGTTAGATTCCATCATGTGAGTCACCTATGTTGGTTCATTTTGTAAGGAATAATCCCAATGTTAATCACATCATCATGAAAACAAGCTTTATTAGTTTAGGAGACTGATAACTAGGAAAACAATATCTTTCTCCTTCCAGGTTTCACATCTTTTCAGCTGCATAGACTTCTTGCAAACTTACATAATCTAACATTCATCAGTATGTCATCTCTCCATTTCTTCTCTGCAGCCTCAGGGGTTAAGAAAAGTTTTATCTTAGCAGCATCTTGAAATCCAAAGGTTTTTTCAGTCTGTCTCCTGTGTTCAGCACAGGGTAAGGACTGCAGTTACCATTGATACATCTCAGTTCATGTCCTTTTTTTAACTGCTGTGTTAGCACGTAGACAGGATGAGCTTTGACTGGCTTGTGACATCATGGCTTCTCTTGTTCTCTGTGTTCTCCTTCAGGGGTTATCTTGCTGCTTCTCGATAAGTTAAGGAAGATGAAATGGGAGCAGATGTGGAGACTCACGGCAGAGCGGGAGTTAATGAGCATGTTATCCACTTCACTGGCTGACCAGGTGAGTAGGACATTGCAGTCAGAATCATAGAATGGTTTAGGTTGGAAGGGATCTCAAAGATCATCACGTTCCAAGCCCCCACCATAGGCAGGGACACCTCCCACTAGAACAGGTCACTTAAGGCCTCATCTAACCTATCCTTGAACACCTCCAGAGAGGGAGCATCTACAACCTCCCTGGGCAACCTGTGCCAGTGTCTTACCACCCTCATTGTAAATAACTTCTTCCTAACATCTACTTTAAATCTTCCCTCTTCCAGTTTAAACCCATTACCCTTCTTCCTGTTGTTACAAGACCTTGTAAGTAGTCCCTCCAGCCTTCCTATAGGCCTCCTTCAAATACTGGAAGGCTACTACAAGGTCTCCTCAAAGCCTTCTCTTCTCTAGAAGAAGCTTTCTCTTCTCTGAAGAGCCCCAACTCTTGTAGCCTGTCCTCGTAGCAGAGCTGCTCCAGCCCGCTCTGATCATCTTTGTGGCCCTCCTCTGGACCCACTCCAGCAGTTCCATGTCCTTCCTGTATTGGGAGCCCCAGAACTGCACACAGCACTCCAGGTGGGGTCTGACGAGAGCAAAGTCCTTGGCCTGCTGGCCACACTTCTCTTGCTGCAGCCCAGCACACGGTTGCTGTCTGGGCTGCACATGCACACTGCTGGCTCATGTTAAGCTTTTCATCAACCCAGACCTTCAGGTCCTTTTCCTCAGGGCTGCTCTCCAGCCTTTCGTCACCCAGCCTGGATTTGTGCTTGGGATTGCACTGACCCAGGTGCAGGACCGTATACTTAGCCTTGTTGAATTTCAAGAGGTTGGCCTGGACCCACCTTTCCAGCCTGTCCAGGTCCCTCTGGATGCCATTCCTGCCCTCTAGCAAGTTGCCTGTGCCACACAGCTTGGTTTCTTCTGCAAACTTGCTGAGAGTGCACTCAGTTCCTCTGTCCATATCACTGACAAAGATGTTAAAGAGCACTGGTGCCAGCACTGACTCCTGAGGGATGCCACTTGTCAATGGTCTCCAGGTGGACATTGTGCAGTTGATCACAGTGCTCTGTGCATACCACCCTCAATCCGTGGAGGGTGGTACAATCACTACTCCACGGATTGAGGTAGGGGGAAAAGGCCTAGGAGATGAGATGTGGCAAAGGCAAGGAAAAGATATTGTGCTTGCAGTCACCATTTGTGAATCATTCTGGGGAAAATGTGGAAGAGTGGAATAGAGATTTGCTCATGAGGGTTTTCTTACCACACTGACATTTTCACTTTCTCTGCACAGATGACTCATAGGATGGATAAATGGGGTTTTCAAGCTTTAATTTTCTGTCTTCCTTTCTTTAACCTAAAACTCCTCAGACACTGGAAGTCCAAAAATACTGTGTCTTTTCCTACTAGTTATACTCTAAGCGGACTTAAGAGACTTTAAGAGTCTTCGATACTTCTTTACTGTTTCTGGCAGGTGAATCCCAGCAGTCTTTTAATGTACTCCTTGCCACAACACTCCTATGAAGATAAAAGTGCTACATCTCCCTACCACAGATTGGAAACTGAGGCCAAGAGCAGGAACAGTGTGCCTCTACGCAGAAATGCATATTTACTCTCTTTGTACTTCAGCCAGCTCTCACTTTTTAATCCAGAAAACCTGTTAATGTAGTACTGGACCTGAATCAATAAGTCTTGCTCAACAGCTTTGGTGTTTTAACTCAGTACAGCATCATATTTAGATATTTCTGCTGCTTCTAAGTTACATCTGGCATATGACCAGCCACCACTAAGAAAACAGACTGCTTGCTGTTCACATCATTCGTGTGCTATGTTCTTACAGGTTAATACAAAAGCTGCTGAAGTTCATAAAAACTATTCTCACAGCTTCCATGTGTTTTCACTCAGATCATGAGCTGCTGCCTTTTTACCTTCATGGGGAAGAATTTTGCAGGGTAGACCAAAGTTGCTTATGTTTTGTCGTAATACCTTAACCACAAGACTGTCCTTGTAACTTCTCCAACTGGATGGCTGCATAGAGGCAGAGCACATTCAGTCCTTCATGATACAGGCTGTTCTGCAGATCTGCCCTATGTGCCCTTTCCATAAAATACTTAGAATACTTGTGGCAACAATGAAGTGCTAGCTAAAATCCCCCACAGTAATTCACCTTGAAGCAGTGTAAGTGCCAGAACCGTTTTCATCTCCTTTATTGAAAAGTGATGCAGTACTTACTAACAGCAGGCAGTTTATCATTTACTGCATTACTCTCCCTGGTGACTAGAAGAGGAGCCACATCTCTTCCCAGCAGGACAAGATACATGTTTTTAAAACTTTACTGGAGTCTATTAGTTCTGTGTGTCAAGCAAGACTGTTCCTCATGTTCAGATCTACATGTCACCCTCTTTGGAAACACAATTACAAATCAAGGTTGGTAGAGTTCAGGTCACTTAACCAATTGCATTTCTATCTGTGAAGGGGAGGGACAGTCAGGTCAGAAGAGGGGTTGAGATCACCTCACTGTAGTAGCAATGTACCCAACTGTTTCTCTGATTTTGTCTGCTAGGATATCTTCAATGCAGTCATCAAACAAAATCCATTCCTAGTCTACCAACTCCCATGTTTCTGGAACGTGCAGCTGTCTGATCACACCCGTTCAGAGCAGTGCTACAGAGATGTGTCTGACCTGAAGGTATGTTTCACTGGAGATTGGATGGGTGGTATCATTTGGGACAGAGAATGGAGAGCTATGCTATAACAGAAAGATGGAGTCCCTGAAGTGGAGGGGAAGCAAACCCATACAGTTTATGAGGACACCCAAGCAGGAGCAACAAATAGAACTTTGGTTTTGTATGTTTTGACTGCTAGAAAAGATGCATGCTGCTTTGGAGTTTGGCAAGGTACTGGAGAAGTGCTTCACCTTCTTACATTCTGTACCTGTCACTATGCTACTACACCTTACTGCTGAGTTCCTATTACTGTCCCAGTTCTTAGCTCTTCTTAGTCAAAGAAAAACCTATATTTTTTACTGGACAACTTTGAAATTCTTTAGTCAACATCATTTAATAGGGTGAAACTCACAAAGAGGTTTGGGCAGACTCTAGCTAGCAATACATTAACTAAAATTGAAAGACCTTGCCTACTTCATATTTAGCTTTTGTCTACACCTAACCCAGCCACATTGGCACTCATTTTTTCCAGGATTTCCCTTGTGAAAAAAAAAAAAAGGCTAAGTAGAAACCTGTTAATTTAATAAAATGAAGCTATAGTATCAGTTTAATAGCATGTTTTCCACTATTGTCAAGTAGAATATAAAAACAGGATGGATTTGAACATATGTGAGTAAATTTACATAGCTGTTTTGTTGTCATTTTCAAAGGCCAGACTCAAATGTAGCATGCAGGAAGATCAGAATTGAAGGTGATTGAGCTTCTACCAAATGTAGAAGCCCCTCAATTTAAGAAGGGCCCCTCAATTTAAGAAGGACATTGAGATCCTTAAATGTGTCCAGAGAAGGGCAACGAGGCTGGTGAGAGGCCTCGAGCACAGCCCTACGAGGAGAGGCTGAGGGAGCTGGGGTTGTTTAGCCTGGAGAAGAGGAGGCTCAGGGCAGAGCTTATTGCTGTCTACAGCTACCTGAGGGGTGGTTGTAGCCAGGAGGAGGTTGCTCTCTTCTCTCAGATGGCCAGCACCAGAACAAGAGGACACAGCCTCAAGCTACGCCAGGGGGGATTTAGGCTTGAGGTGAGGAGAAAGTTCTTCACTGAGAGAGTCATTGGCTACTGGAATGGGCTGCCCAGGGAGGTGGTGGAGTTGCTGTCCCTGGAGCTGTTCAAGGCAGGATTGGATGTGGCACTTGGTGCCATGGTCTAGCCTTGAGCTCTGTGGAAACGGGTTGGACTTTGATGATTTATGAGGTCTCTTCCAAACTTGGTAATACTGTGAAGATATTGTGATGTGGAATAAGACTGGCTGGCTAAACAGCCATTGGAGCAGGCTAGTAGCATCAGAACACTAAAAATATTAGGTGGGTTTTGGTGATTAATTTTAAAACTCAGTCAGAGGTCATATATTTAGTTTATGTTTTGAGAATGCTTTAGTAAATGAGGATTAAAAAAAAAAAAAAAGAAAACAACCAAACTACAGAAGTGGTTACAAGAGACCTCTGGAGACTATCCAAACCCCACTTAAAGCAGGACCGACTTAGATCAGGTTGCTCAGCACCTTGTGCAGGTGAGCACCAAATCTTCAAAGTGTGAGATTCCACAACCTCCTTGACCCCCTTCTAGAGCTTGACCACCCTCATGGCACAATATATTTCCTAAATCTAACCAAATTTCCCTTGCAACCATTTGTAGAGTAACAGCAGGAGCATTCAATTTGAACACCAGATACTGGGTAAATCTAGAAAGTCAATCACCCTTGAAACACTGATTTCAAAAGCTACACTTCCCCAAAGACAGAAGGTCTGCTACATGGGTTAACTTCTCTGTCAAAATTGTCCAGTATTGCTTGAATTTCATACACAAAATATTCACAACCAACTGTTCAAGTGTGATTCCTGAGAAGACAGCTTTTAAAGTCAGATCAATATACTGGTCTGTACACTGATCACTAAAAGTTTTATGATAGGTGTTTGTAGGGCAGGATCGATGCATGGACTTAAAGGCATCATGGTTTTATGTCTTGTAACCAAGTGCTGGTAGATGTTTTAGTTCTGTGCTCATGCTGAGAATCACATATGACAGCAATTGAAAGGGTCAAAACAAAAGGAGAGATGTAGTGGCAGGGTAAATGCTTCTTTTTAAACAGGCCTCCTACCTAGGAGATATCCCAGCGTTGTTCTGTGAAACCCCTGACACAGTCAGACTGAATTCAGCACACAGTTAAGACACACTCATTTATGTGAGAAAATAATTTGAGCTAATAACTGAGATTTTAGGGCTTGGTTCAATTCTCTGAACACAGTTTGATTCAGCATAAATACTCAGATGTCTATGTGAGACTGGCAGACACAAAACAGAGCTACAGGAGACCCTGCCCTTTCAGCAAGGCAGCTGATGGGCAGGCAGGGTTACCATAGGGTGCTTTCAGTGTTGCAGGACATCTGTATTTAGGCAGCTGAATTGTGATCACCATGTGTGGCTTTGGAGAGCAGTTAAGCTTTGGAGTAGACATCTGATAACTAATCAAGTAAATCTTTAGACTCCAATGACTGTTGGCTATCCTGCTTCAGGTGTGGGACACGTAGCTCATATGTAACAACTGTGTCCAGTTCTGGGCCCCTCAATTCAAGAGAGATGTTGAGGTGCTGGAACATGTCCAGAGAAGGGCAACAAAGCTGGTGAGGGGCCTGGAGCACAAACCCTCTGAGGAGAGGCTGAGGGAGCTGGGGTTGTTTAGCCCGGAGAAGAGGAGGCTCAGGGCTGACCTCATTGCTGTGTACAACTGCCTGAAGGGAGGCTGTAGCCAGGTGGGGGTTGGTCTCTTCTCCCAGACAACCAGCAGTAGAGCAAGGGGGCA
The DNA here is from genome assembly GCA_013400475.1 of Tricholaema leucomelas. Classification (NCBI taxonomy): domain Eukaryota; kingdom Metazoa; phylum Chordata; class Aves; order Piciformes; family Lybiidae; genus Tricholaema lacrymosa; species Tricholaema leucomelas. The sequence continues at coordinate 995,424 of WAAF01004838.1, read as the reverse complement.
CAGTCTCAAGTTGTGCTGGGGGAAGTATAGGCAGGATGCTAGGATGAAGGCTCTTCCCAGAGAGAGTGATTGGCATTGGAATGGGCTGCCCAGGGACGTGGTGGAGTTGCTGTCCCTGGGGGTGTTCAGAAAAAGCCTCAATGGGGCACTTAGTGCCATGGTCTAGTTGATTGGCTAGGGCTGGGTGCTAGGTTGGACTGGATGATCTTGGAGGTCTCTTCCAACCTGTTTAATTGTATGAACTACAAGTAAGCATTTGATAAAAGTACCTTCATTGTTAATTAACAAATGCATGTTTACAAGTATAACCTAGTTCTGGTTATTATCTGTACATTGTATCACACTGCCAGTTCCACTCCAGCATAGGCAATGAAGTCTAAGATGCCTAATATTCTGCACTGGGTTTTTGGTCTGAGGTATTTAACTCAACAAGGTGTGCAGACACATAGGCAATTTCTTCAGCTGAACTGGGCTTACTCATACTGCTAAAATTATCCCCTCAATACTGAATTTGGTCTGAAATTCTTTGCTTTGAAAGAGAGGCCAGAGCCTTATCTAGTGCACATAAGCCTCCTGGTTTCAATAAAGCTCTTCACATATTCAGCAGTTGAAGAACTGGCCCTCAGGCATCACTGTTTAAAATTCTTCAGACTATTAAAAAAAAAAAAAGGCATAAACCAATTAAAATTGTGAATTTGCATGATGAAAATTATTAGAATTCTAGTTTTGAAAAGAAACCAGCTGGTATGCTGTGTGGTTCTCTAAAAAAATAGGGCAGCAAATGTTATTAAGCTCAAGTTAGATAATATACTCTTAAAGTCACCAAAGTCACTTCCATGGCATTTAATATAAATGGTATGACACAACATATTTGGCACATCCTGTATTTTATGGTAAGACTGGAATAAGAAACGAGGTAAAGGAAACCTCCAGGGTAAGAGGGAGAGAAAGACAGATTGTGAAGTTTGTACTGGAGGATTAAGGATAGCACAGGAAAAGAGGAAATGCGGGAAGAGATTTAAATTCCAAGGTAAAGCTGGTCCAGTCAAGTATTCCTCAGTCAAACAAGACTGCATTCCTTGTATCAGACTGAAAAGGCACTGCTTTAATTCCATCTGGCCTCAAAGTCTACGGGACTTGATAATTTGTCATCTCTTACACAAAACACTGTCAAAAAAGCTTAGACCCTCAGGGCTGGCTGCTGTTCAGGGGTGCTGTGTTGTTCACGCTCAAGCAAACATGGGTGGCCAGCATACTTTTTGCAGGCCTGTGGAGCACTTGAGTTTTTCATATTGTCTGGAGAGGGTTTTTTTTTTTCTCTTTATATTACTCATTATTTTGCATCTCTATCCATTTTACTGAATTTTCTTTTTATGTACTGCCTTTATGTTAGAGAAGATGTTTGACTGCTGCTGATTTCTTCTTCCTAGCTGTAGCTGAGCAGCATATGCAAAGTTGGAAGGACTTGCTTATGGGGATCTGTCAAAAAAAGCATGAGGATAGAAATATTTATAACCAAGTTATGCAGTGTCAATGACCACTAATATTATATCCAGCTAAAGCAACATCAAAATAAGACTACTGTGTTCTGTTTTTTATTCATCTAAATGCTTATTTTCCTTCTGGGTCATACTGTGTAGTGCTAGAGGCCACACTAGAATGACGTCTAATGGGCTTTGTTCTGTTGTCCATGGTGTATGGAATCAAAACCTAGGTGAAAAATTACAGAAATCTTCCTTTTACCACCTTGAGGATATCTGTGTTAAGGATGCTTTGCATCAATCAGGGCATGGAACTGCTGGAGCGAGTCCAGAGGAGAGCCACGAAGATGATCAGAGGGCTGCAGCAGCTCTGCTATGAGGACAGGCTGAGAGAGTTTGGGCTCTTCAGCCTGGAGAAGAGAAGGCTTTGAGGAGACCTTATAGTGGCTTTCCAGTATCTGAAGGGAGCCTACAGAAAGGCTAGGGAGGGACTATTTACAAGGTCTAGTAATGTCAGGATGAGGGGTAAGGGGNATTCTATGATTCTATAAAATGAAGAATCAGTAACAAGAGGCAAAATGCCCTTTAATTCTTTTTGCCAATGCCCTTTAATTCTTTTTGCCAAGTGAGACAACTTCAGTCTGAAAAGGTTAGAGGTGTTTATTTTTGCATAGCATTTGTTACACCTTGGAGAAACACCAGGATTTGTTACTGAGTGCTGGCCAAAAGATGTGGAAGTGCTAGCAGTCATTCTCTCCAGGCATCCAGTGTCTATCTTGTTCATCTCAGCTCCTCACATGATCCCCAGTAGCCCACATGGACAAGCATGTGTGCTGTAGGACCATGCCATGCTGAGCTTCAAAGCCTGTGGAGATCTACCTGGAACTGAGCTTCATTTATGCAGTATTTTTGCTGGGTTGGGTTCTGTGTTTCCTTTTCTCTTCTTGGCTAATAGTTTGTTCCTGTCTGTATTGAAATCTTTATTACCATGATTTGGCACAAACCAAATGGCAAGAAGAATCCTGTGGAAGAAGGTAATGCATTGTGATGCCTCCAACAATGAATCATGACCTCACTGAATGAGTCAGTCATGAAGAGAAGTCTGGTTGTCAAGGATACAGATGCTATTTACACACAGAGAATCTGGTACTTCACAAGCACAAAAATCATATTCTGCACTCTTCAATTAGAATGTATCAAATTATTAGAACTTACCCTCTCAGTCCAAAACAGGAAAATGCTTTGAAACTTATTGATGGCTTTTCAATCTTGTTTTGAACACAACTGATAATAAATTAGCATGTAGATAATTAACCTCATAAATTCCACACTCTGACATTGTGTTAGTTGATTCACTGTGCCCTCCTTGCGAATGTCCTCCACATAAGGACAACTTTGTGAGGTTGATTAGAAAAGTTTCAACAACTTCTTGTCCATAACCCAGATACATAATTTTGGATCTGCCTCAAACATGGTTTGTTGTGCCACTTTCCATCCCAGTCCCAGAGCCACCCCTTGCTGTCCAAACACCTCAGCACTGGTCTCTAGCAGTTCTGGTATTCTAATACCTTGCACCTTTTAATGCCAACTAAGAAGAGCTACACTGAGCTCAGAGTAAAGTTTCAAGAGGATTAAACATCTTTCCTTGAATGAACACTGTAGTTCCCATCTACAAAATACCACTTTTACTTACTTATTTAAATTGTGAAGTGCTCACAGGCTTAATTAAGTTTCAGTGCTTTGCAAAATCAAAACTCTTTAGGTGTAAATTTAAATTTGCTTAATTTATTCTTGGTTTTTACCCCTTGAGCCTGAAAAGTAGGTATATAGGATATCCTGTATTCCTTGACTTCTTACAGGCTGAAACAGAAAGAGACATGACCAAGATGTGTCTTTTGGTTACAAGAGGAAGAGATTGTGGTTAAGGAAACATATGGGCAAATACTTCTTATGGAGAGGGGGGGGAAATGACCAAAGATACCTGTAGAAATAATGTTGTGTTGAAACTTATCATTTTGTGCTCTGAACATCAGATTCAAAATATTTAATCACCCCAATGAGGACAATGCAGCTGGTAACCTAAGGAGGTTTCCTGGGATTTTTGTCTTCAGTGTATTTCCACGCCAATAACTGACCTTAGAGCCCTCTCCCACACTCCGCCAGCATATTACATACTCTGTTACCTTCCATCTCATTGCCAGTCTGTGAGGCTCTGTGTCATTGTTTGAGTGCTTTGGGTCAGAACCTGGTCAATAAATGACAACTCTTGGTGCAGTTAGCCTGTTTCACTAGGTCATAAGTGTGTAAGTCTTCCAGGAGGCTGGCTGAGCATGATCAGTGAGTGGTAGCAGTTGCTGATTAACTAGGATGGTATTAACGAAAATGTAGATAGTGCCAAGTTGCTTAATGACAGCTAACCAAGTGTTAAATAGATGTAGAATTTAAGTTCTGATCTTTCAATACCTAAACTGCTAAATGAAGATTAAGGAGTGCATTTTAATTAGTTCCAAGGAGGCCTTGGTCATGAGTAGGAAGCATTCCTGGCTAGGACTGTTCGTGCAGTGTCCACAGATAATGGCACTAGAATTTTGTGTGTTCTAGGTAGTTTCTTCTGTAAGCCAACAGATCTTTGGACTGGCTTAAAAACTAAGGGGGAAAATAGAAAAATGAATAAATGCAGTATTATGGTGCAGTTCAGACTCAGAAAAGTCTGTTGAGGTAAAACTTGCTTAGTCTGCAAATTAAGTGGATTCTAAGTTTGACTTTTTCCTTACGATTTCTCTGTCGCCTCTTTCCACCTGATGTATTTTTTCACCATCAATTCACTGTTGTCTACAGTAAAGTTTCTAACACAGCAGCCACTGTTTTATCTCTATGCAGCCTATTGTATTCATTGTTTACCTCACTGATAACCATGACAGGCAAGGATGTCTTGGTCTACACAACTTCTGCTGTACCTGCTGCTGCAGTAGACCAAATCAAATAGCTGCAGTCCAAACTGACAATGAAAAAAGAATGTGGTCTTTGGATCATAGAATTGTAGAATGATTAAGGTTGGGAATGACCTTTAAGTCCCATGGTAGCCCAACTGCCATGACCACTAAACTACAGCTTGAAACTTCACATCTAGCCACTTCTTGAACACCTGCGGGGATGGTGACTCCACCATCTCCCTGGGCAACCTGTTCCAATTCCTCACCACTCTCTCAGTAAAGATTTTTTACCTAATGTCCAATATAAAACTCCCCTGGCATAACTTAAGCTCATTTCCTCTCCTATCATTAGTTACTTAAAAGTGACCAACAGCAGCCTCAGTACAGCTTCCCTTCAGGTAGTTGTAGAGAGCAATATGATCTTCCCTTAGCCTTTTCCAGACTAAACAGCCCCAGCTCCCTCAGCTGCTCCTCATGTGGCCTGCCCTCCGAACCCCTCACCACTCTCATTGCTCTTCTCTGGACATGCTCCAAGACCTCAGTGTCTTTCTTATACCTGGAACTGAACCCAGTACTCAAGCCAAGGGCCAAGTACAGGGACATGATCACTTGCCTACTCCTGGTGAATACACTGGTTTTGATACAGGCCAGGGTGCCAATGGCCTTCTTGGGTACACTGCTGGCTCATATTCAGCTGGATGTAGTGTTGTATGTCAGTGATTAAGAGTCTTGTTGCTTTTTGAAACCTGCTGTTCATTTTTATGCTTTTACACATCAGATAATATTTATCTAATCATTCTACCTTTGAAAATCAGCCTACGTTTTTGGTAGACCTATTTTGGTTTGGTATTCCTACCTCAAGTCATCAACATGGTTGCACAGTTCCTTGATGTTCTTTAGCTGCAGTGGCATGTTCTGTCTTTCTTGATTAAAAAATCAGTGTTTCTGGATAGTCATCAGCTCCTTTCAGCTTTCTTCAGTTCTCCAGGCTCCTCTGACATCTGTACACATGCAGCATCCTGACACATTTCAAATCTGATCAGATCTGAACCACCAGCTATGCCTTTGACACTTACCAGCTTTTACACACACAGCAGATTCTGAAGCACAGCAGCAAACAGCCTGTAAGCTGACAACTGACTTTGACATCACCCCTTATACAACTGGATAGAGGCATCAACACCAGTACTTGGCTGTGATGTGACATGGTGTATGTTGATGAGAAATGCCTACAGCACTAAGCAGCCTGTCCCATAACAGTTACTGAGGTTGTCACCGTGAGCCATTTCTGTGCTTATGGTCTCCAGGGTGAATGGTCAGAGTGGGGGTGGGATGCTCATGAAGACAATCCAAAAAGGAAACTCACATGAAGTGTAGCAGTAGTACAGAGACCACACAGAAGACTTTTCTTTGCAAGTATTTTTGTCCCATGTGCCAGCTTTTTTGTCTTTCTCTGATCCACTCTTAAATGAGGCAACCAGCGGCAGAACAAGAGGACACAGCCTCAAGATGCACTAGGGTACGTTTAGGCTGGATGTTAGGAAGAAGTTCTTCACAGAAAGAGTGATTTGTCTTTGGAATGGGTTGCCTGCAGAGGTGGTGGAGTCACCATCCCTGGAGGTATTTGAAAGGAGACTGGATGAGATACTTGCTGCTAGGGTTCAGTTAATTAGAAAGTGTTACGTGATAGGTTGAACTCAACGATCTTGAAGGTCTTTTCCAAGCTGGTTAATTCTGTGATTCAGTGAGTGCAAGTTACCAGCAGAATATTTTCGTTCCATGCCTGCTTTGGGAAAACACATACTAGTACCCTGTAAAACTGTTAACTAGCCCTTTACAGTCCTTCAGCCCAATACTTCTGTTACATCTGTCTGTTTCCCTGAGGTAGAATTGAATCACAGAGACTTTTTTGTATGCATTTCATACCTTTTGTTGCAGTTAAATGCAGTGGATTAAATATGTCGAGCTCTTTTCAAAGAAAGAAGATTGGAAGATCTATTTTTCAAAGGAGGAAATCTGTCACTTTAATTTTATGTCCTAACCTACCTTAAAGCTTCTTTTATTGCTGTGTTTTCGGCACACGTTGTGGTAACCTGCTATTGCACAGTTAGGCTACGCTTCTGAATATGTGGATTTATGTAAAACCAAGAAAGAGTGTAGCATTACCCAGGAAAAATGTCTACATATTTTTGTCCAAATATTTTCCTAGTTTTATACAATGTGTAGATGCATCATGATCTGGGTTCAAAGTGTTCCTATAAGTAGAAAAAGTTATTTGTCAATCTCTGAAATTATCTTTCTTTCTCCATGATTGCTTTTCTGTAGCTGCGTATATGGTTTTCTGAGATCCTAGTAGCCTCAGCAGTCAAATCCCAGGAAGGGATAAAGTTTTCTCTATCAGGAAATACTTTCACTAGTGTTGAATCTGTAGAAGAGAGTGACATAGCCTTTATGGCAATATAAGTACTCATTGGAGAGACTGTGTTGTTGCTGAAGTTAGTACAGGGAGAATTCAGGCTGTATCCTGCTCTTTCCTCCTCCAGTCCGCTCATTCTGCAACAAGGAGTGTGATTTCAGATTGCTCCCTGTTGCTGTTGACACGAAGGGAACTACATTCATCTGCTCTGGGCTGCTTCTGTTCTACGTGCTGCACTTCAGCTCTCTGCGTTCCCTCCCACAAATGCAATGTTCAGAGCAAAGCTTAACCGCGCAACCAGCTCGGCAGCTGGCAGTGCAGCTCTGGCTCGGTGCGAGTGACACGGTGCCTTCACGCAATTAACTTAATGGATTCAGAGAACCTCCACAACTCGGAGCTTGGAAATATTCCCAAGGGAGACTTTTTTTTAATCTCTTTAGAAGTCACAGGAATAAAACTGAATACAAAGCATTTGGTATTTTTCACTTGTGCCTGAAATATAGCCTCTATAAAATGAAATCATTCCTGCAAGCCACTTTTGGCTTCCTCTTTGTTTTTCCTTAGGGCCCCATTCTTGTTCACACTGGCAGCAGTGTAAAGTTTCCTTGATGTAAATGGGAATCAGGCCCTTTGTGTCAGCACTGGAGTTAAATCTAGGCCAGCGTGAGAGTCATTTCCCATTAGCAGAGGCTAAATACCTGGTAGAAATTGGAATTCAAGGGGAGAAGCATTGTACTGCATCACTATGTAACACAACTGAGATCAGGCTTGTTTCAATGAAGCAATGGCAAAAAGGAAGTCAGATTAAATTCAGTCCTTTTTGAATGGTGTAAATGGTAATTTCATTTTTTTCCTTCTCAATATCTAACCACAGAAATGTCCGCCTAGCCCGAAACAGTGAATCAATTTCATTAACAGTCATGTGGAAATGTAAGATTAATGTTTAATACCTACACCTGTGTGTTCATCATCCTGCCATTTGCTCCAACAGAGTCTATAACTTATCAGGTCCTTGGTTAGAGTTGTGATGGCATTTCTGAGGTGCTGCATCACAAACTAGAGCCACGCCTTAAATGCGCAGGTGATCCCATGGAGGAGAGCATCATGCTGGATGTGTTCATCACACACAAAGCGTATCACCTGTGGAGTAGCACACACTTGTGAAAGATGTGGCAAAGCCTTCCTGATAAAAAGACAGGAGTCTGTTTGGGGTAGGGTTTTTTTTATGTGTAAGAGGGCAGTGAACTGAACACACATAAGAGCAGATAAAGTCTATTTGTATTCTAACAGCAGAATGTCTTTTCTCTTTTTTTTCCTCTCTGAGGTGATTCACTGGAACTCACCAAAGAAGCTGCGAGTGAAAAACAAGCATGTGGAGTTTTTCCGCAACCTCTACCTGACGTTCCTGGAATATGATGGGAATTTACTGAGACGGGAACTCTTTGGCTGCCCCAGTGAGACAGATGTTAACAGCGAAAATGTAAGTGAGCTGTCTAGGAGTTGACGATATAAAGGGTGGTTCATTCAGCATGAAGACTTGGAGAGTCGGTAGTGCAGTGCGGAGGGACTTGGGAAAATTGAGGTCACTTCTCAGATTCCAGGAGTGATGCTGTGCAAATCATTTAATTTGTGCCTCAGTTCCTCACCTATAAATTATCTTATTAGTCCTACATTTCCCCTGTTCTTTGTAGGTAGGGGGGGGAGGGTTGTTGTTGTTTTTTTCATTTTGTGGCTGTTTTTTCTTGTCTACTTTGCCTTTTAAAAGTCGCTAGCAGAGGTAACATCACAAACTGAAAACAAGGATTTAGGCTCTTAATTCCATTAGGCAATTTTGCACATCTGACCCTTAGACCTAAAGCTTTCCAGGGAAAGGGCTTGTTTCTTATTGTGTGTTTGTTCACTATAGTAATGTCAATGTTGGTTAGTAGATACTAATGCACAAATAATATCGATTGCTGGATTTAAGTCTGTGATTTTTTTGCCGTGCTGCAATCTACAGAGTTAATGTTTCAAGGTAAGACATAGGCTTTGAGACTGCAGTTTTTTTCTGTGCTGCCCTTAACCAAACACAGCAGCATTTTTTGTGTTATCTGCATAAGATTTGCAATCAGAATCTTTCAGACGAAGCAAATCCTTTGAAAATGGTTGGAATCAAGGATGTTTACATACAGATGTTCTTATGTATGTGTATATGCCTTAGTACATATAATTCCAATGTCACAAGCTGTTAACTGAATTGTTCATGCCCAGATGTGTATTAACTCCTTGTGTATAATATAGACTCCATCATTTGGAGACTTAAAGACCAAGTGCCAACTTTGGCTACATAGTCTGTAAGAAAATAAAAGGAAACTTGTAACATTTTATGTTATCTTCAAGGTAAAAAAAATCTAAAATATAGAACATTCTCTATATAAAAATCAATGAAGCAAAGCCAGTATCATGTACACATTAGCGATTGCGAGGTAATTGGCAATCAATAACGTTATTGGACTTGGAGTATTTCCATTTAGTCTGTGGATAAAAAGACCACAGAAGATACCATTCCTAGTGTTTTAACTATAGCACTCTGAGACTGGATAGATACGTTTTAGCCCAAGGCATGGCTTTCCAGATACTTATTTGACCATCCCACTATCTTCTGAAAGGAGTGGAGAATGATGAGTGGAGGAGATAAACAGTAACTCAGAGAGACTGAAGCAGGGATGAAAGAGAGAGAGAATGCAAGCACACAGTGAGCAAAATCACTTGGAGAAAAAAAATCCTCTGCAAGAGTGAGAGGCTTTTAGATAATGAACTGAATGTGATAGAAGACCACTGAAATTTTGACAGTCAGAGGCATGAGGATACAATACACAAATTAGAAAAGGGGATAAGAAGAGAAAGGGGAGAATGCAGGTTAAAATTATACTGAAGAGCATGAAAGCAATCACAGACTTGTTGCCGTATTTTCCACAGCTCTGTAAATCCTTAGTAAACAGATTTATTCCAGACGACAAGTTGCTGGGGAACAGTGCATAGTGACTGTAGGTTCTTGTTGCTGAAAATGGCAGTCCTGGAAGTTTAAAATGGCTCATTTTACTGAGCTTGTGTCTAGTTGACAGATACTGGAAATGACTAACTGTTCAAGCCTGCTTCTTATTCAAGACAAGTAGAACGCAATATGGTATATGATACGACTTGCGTCTGAAAAAGAAATGTAACTCATTCTTCCATTTATAAAGGTTGGGGAGGGGGAAGAGCTACTGGGAAAGAATGAGCTAGACATGCAGAAATATGTGATTTTTAACTTGCCAAAGGGTACCAGAAAGTTAACAGCCTGCTATCAGAACAATTAGGTAGAGGTTAAATATCTAACCTCAAATATCTTACAGGTGGTCACTTAGGAGAATATACTGGTTTATATTAGGTACCTTTGATGTAATTTCCCTTCTGAAGTTAACTATGTCCTTTTTATTGCAGAATACAAATTTTGGATTTGAAATTATGGGGTTCTAGAAATAGGGTTATCATGGACACCACTCAGTCTTACTCTGTCTGCTGTAGCATATACAGTGTCACAGGTGTCCTATTGAAAAACAGTACGTTCCCATGATCTATTGCAGGATGATCTTCAGAAGTGAAGCAGCTTATAAGATGAGCAGGGAGCCACTGTTTGTTATTCCTCACAATATAAGAACTAGGGTGCATGAAGGGGAAATAGCAATAGCAGGTTCAAAACAAAAGACATTTCACTCACAGTGTAATGATGCTTTGAGCAGGAGGTAATGTTGCTAAAAATATACATATGCTCAAAAGTGGCTCTTCATGGAAAGAAAATCAATCATGAGCTGTTAAGCTTTGGTGCAGAAAGTCCTTGAACCACAGGTTCAGGACTAGGGAGGGTGCTCTGAAAAAGCTTTGCTGTACACTGCTTCTGCTTTTTATGCTTTTCTCTAGGCAACCTCTCCAGCTCACAGCTGGAGACAGGGTACTGGGTGAGATGGACCTTTAGTCTAACAAGATGCAGCCCTACATTTGCATTAGGATTCCTAAATATATCCATTACATAAAAGAGCAGTATTTATAAAGTAGGAATTGATGTTTGATTTATCTTAATACCTATTCTTTTTCCTTTCTTTGAGACTAGCAGCCCCTAAAACAGAATTGGGCTTTAGTATGTGGGTATGGGTAAAAGGTGCTTCTTCATTTGCCACTGCTTCTTTGCACTGTGGACCAGTGGGCAAACTGTTAGAATAGCTTTGCTAATTTTATAATCAGAGATAATTACTTAAGCACTAAATGCACTGGGCCCTCTGATGGCTTGGTGTGAGACTGTCACAGTCTGGCTGTGGCAGGATCCACCCTTAAGGTCTTGTTCCAGTATGACATTTATCGCTTCTTTACAGTTTAATATTTGTAACAATGTTTTATTTAGAATTCAGCCTGCAATTAAGGAATCTTATTTGTAATGCAGATCTCCGTAAAACGTGAAGAGGAGGTGTGACAGTGGGTACTGTTGGGCTAGTTCTGACTCTAAGGTCGCTTTATGCTTCTCATCAGTACTGAGGTGGTCTTAAAATGAATGTGAATTATTTATCTTGCCTTTTAAAGGGCTCTTTATAGTGCTGGAGATGTAAAGGGGTATTAGTTTGAAAGATAATCAGATCCTGTGTTAATCTCTTTCACTCTTCGTCTGTGTCTACATGCACATGCCTCTACGCTTAAATGTATGTATGTCTATATGCACATGGAAGGATTAATGCTTTTCTTTTTTTAACACTAAGGAAGCATAATACCACAGACTGAATTTTAAGAGGTCTAAATGCAGTCTTTGAATCTTCTGCTGCGTAGTCCTGATCCACTCAGTGATCTTCAGCTGTACAAACAGCACTGTTAGGTTGCAAAATGTCAGAAATGGGAATGAGCAGAACAGAGATGAAATATAGGAGACATTAAAATACAGACTGGGGTATTTTTTCTGTCTATATAAAATGCTCATAGGTATGTCTATGTGTACATGCATGTTTCATCCTTTACTTAAAATATTCAATCTGAAAGACCCTGTGTGTTGCAGGGACAGGCTGTTGACAGGAGCCTGCCAAGTGTTCCTTGTCATAGAGCAGTGCTGTTAAGTCCCTTTTATTCAATATGTGCTAAAATGACATTACACAGAGAAAACTCTTCTCTACAGATAGGTATTACAATCACCTCCTTGCCTTTTGTGAAGATTCTGGATGAGAAATTCAGAATATGATCCAAACTCTCCTATAAACGCAGCCATCGACTCAAGTCAGTGTCTTTGGAGCATGTCCTCAGTCAAGCCATCCTGCTTACTCTATGCTGTTTCCCAATTCTTGCCTCCTACTTTTTTTTCTTACATATACAATGCAGAAGATTTTAGGAAAGCCCACAAAAGCAAAGCTCACAGTCTCAGATTTTAACAACTCCTGCTGATTTCAATGCTAATGTCCAATGTGTCATTCTAAAGGGCCTGCTGTAAAGCTGTGGTGGTAGGCTTGATTGGGCAAACATGGGCTTGTCCATGTTGGCTTGCCTAGACATGTTCCCCTGCTCTCCTACTATGGCTGGGGGGGAGGCAACTGTGGGAGGGGAGGGCAAAAGCCCTGACTTCACCTAATATGGTGAGGCCTGGCAAAGTGCCATTCTGATTGGCTAATCTATGTCCAATGCCCCATCAGACTCGGGATGGATATTGATAAAAGGGTTAAAAGGCATAAGCAGGTATCACAGAGGCTGCTGCCGCCTTATTTTGCATCCTGAATTTGCCTGGACAGCTTACCAGGAACAGGCTCTAAATGCCTGCATGCGAACAGCCTGCTTAGCCAGCGTGATATCATGCTGAGACTGCACATCACAAGACATCCTGCTTGCACCTGAAAGTCTCCTGCTAGGATTAGAAGTCCTGGATAGACAGATCATCCAGAGGAGCCAGGAGACAAGGTCAGAGATTGTCTGCCTCCTTTCTCCAGAAGTCTGGGAATAATCAAGTCTCAGCGGCCGACCAGACAGAGTTCCCTGAAAGTGTTTGGGCACTGTCTGGGACTGTGGCTAGCCCCACGAGTCAGGTAATAATAATTTTGTGAGTAAATACTTCAAAGCCTCTTCCAGTATAATATTTGCATTTGCCACTTTAAGAAATAAGTGGTCTAAGTTTGGCTGTTCCCTGTGTGCATAGATTTCCAAACTGTGCATTTTGAACCTGTGAATAAGTTTTCTGGTGAGTTTTAATGTTACTACACAGTTTTCATAGTTATTAACAATTATCACCTGGATATCAAAATGAATACAGATTATTAATTTTGCAGAATCCGTCACAAAAGCCTAAAACACTTCAACAGGATCTTCTATGCACTAGCCTTCATCTGTAGAGATGCTGTGAGACAGATATTGTAGGCCTGATTTTAGTGCAGAGACACACAGTCAACCTCTTAACACTCCCATAAAACTTCTTTCCTGCAGACAATTTCTAGCCAGGTGCTTCTGCCAAAGTACTCAACTTGAAGGTTGGATGGGGTGTCCCCTGTTAATGAATCTTCTGTACTGATCCAAAGCCCCGAGTAAGATCAGTGGGAAGTTTATCACTGGTCTTGCTTAGCTTAAGAAAAGGACGGTAGGTTCCCATTAGAAAGGGCTTTTAGGAAACACAGGGAAAAGACTCTGCATGGGTTTATTTTCAGATTTTCAAATCAGCAATACAGAGAAAGCATATAAAAACCTGTTTTTCCCTGACAACACATGCTTAGCTGTATAATTACTAAATGTGGGGTTTGTTATTTAATCCTTTTCGTGCAAAACCAGAGATTCTTAATAGTAGCAAATGGCTGTGCGTGCCAGCTTGTAATATCCACCAGAAAAGCCAGAGATCCTAGCAATTTACCACACAGTATAACCTCTGCTAACAAATTCAGCTATTTTTGAATGTCCAAAAATAGCATGCAAAAGAAGCTCCCAAGACAGTATCAGGGTACTGAACCTGGAGTCAGACTGATACTTTGAGTACCCTTTGCTTGTGCAGGATTTCAGAATACTGCATTATTTGTAGGACTGGGATTTGAAGTCACAATTTTGTCATGACATAGTCTTTCTCTAGCAATAGCAAATGCTACATGGTGATTTTGAGGTGAAATCCTGACACCCATCTGTGTTGTTTCTAACATTGTACCTGTTATTAAATGCTAAGCTGGTAGCCTATCCTATTGCCCGAGAGTTGCCATTACACCATTTTCAAGTGCTTACAGTATTGCTGGACTGGGAGGTTTTTTTCATGATAGTATGTCTCTTTTTTCCTTTTCTCTCCTTTTTTAAAGTGAAATTCAGCAAAAGCTTGGGAAGTTTGCCCACATGACAAATGCTGATGTCCTCATCATTGCAATGCTTCATACCTCAGAGAAGGAGCTGGTATTTGGGGCAGGAACACGTCTTTTGCCAACCTGGTTGTAGTGGTTTGGGTGTTCCCTGCCCCCCTACTCAGCCAGCTCTGGAAATTAGAATGCAGCTTATATCTACAGCTAGCACAATATACAAGCAGATATTTACAGTGTATACAGTTATATACAGAAATATACAAGGTAAAAGGTAATACAGAGACACAACTCCCCTCCCAGAAACCTGAGTCCCCAGGAGGAGCTCCCAACTGCCCTTTCACCTTCTCCCACCCCTCTCAACCTTACCCCAGTCCCAAGGAAGAATGGCGGTTCGGCCAGAGGGTTAGGAAGCAAAGTGGATTAATCAGGAGACTGTAGAGAGGCTAGAGAGAGAAATGCAGCCCAGAGCTCCCAAGCAGAAGTGTCTTATCTATGTTTGGATTCGTGTTCTTATACATCTCAGCAAGCCTGTGAGTGAAGTAGACATCACCATTGTTTTCTCTTTCACAGCCTGTGATCTAATCCTTCTCAACAAAACATTCTAGCTAGGCTCAAGCTAGCACACTGGTATAAAGACTTAGGCAAATTGTAATGCTGGAAAAGCATCATAGGTAGTGTTTTCCTTGACTTCAAAGAGGCTCAGATCTCCCGAGATGTTTTCTTAGGAATATGTATGGAATAGGCTGAGCAGATTATATATATCCCAGTGGCACAGCAGAGATGAACATGCTGCACGCAGGGGACTTGGACAAAGACTTCCATCTTCTGTGACTGCTTCTTCTGAATATTCTGTGCCAGCTTCTGACTGGACAGTTGTTGTGGGTTTTTTAAAGAAAGAGATGACAGAAATGAAGCTCTCAGATGAACTGGAGAAAAAAATACAGAATTATATTTGGAGAAAGAAACACGGACAAGAAATTACAAAGCAGATACAACATCCATGGTGAACCCCAACCCAAAACTAAGTCTATAATCCCCAGTGCTCCAATCCTTCGCCCCAAAACGCCTCCGCCATCCGAGAGGCCTAAACATAAGCCTCTGGAGGCCCCAAAACAGGCCTACTGCTTACATGTTTGTCCTCATAAAAGCGGCTCCTGCCCAACACAGGGCAGGAGGAGCAGGAGGAAAGAAGAAGCTGACCTTGCTGTGAGTTTACAAAGAGATAGCAGAATTATGGGGTTGAATAACAATCTTCTAGTCCCAGAGGATTTTTAACCCTATAGTTCTCAGCCTGAGACAACAGTAGAGCTGAGAACAGGAACTTCTTTGATCTCTCTTCTGAGGGACATCTGTTGCCCTCACTGAGGTCCAAACAGCATGGAAGAGGAAAAAAATCCAGAATCACCAATAAAAAGGATGAAAGCTAGATTAAAGGCAGAAAGGAAAAAAATTAATTTGGACATAGATTCTGGAGAAAGAATGTTTGGAGCAGGAGGACTGCAGGTGGAGGGAGCTGGCAGATTACTTGAGTAGGGACTAGGGGCCCAGAAACAAGGCTGAGACTGACTTAGCAGAACTTGCCACAGGAGAAGGAACAAGGTGAAAGACAAACAAGGGAAACAAATGCAAGGAGACCAACCTGTCAAGGCACTGTGAGGCCAGAGAGGTGTGGGAACAGCTCAGCTGAGAAGGATTGCAGGGACCTGGGGAAAGGAGATGAAGAGGACTACTAAGGTGTAACATCTGCAGCTGAGATCAAGGAAAGCTGTACTTCGTACGTTACAGAACTGTCTCAGAGGTTAACTATGCCTGGAAATTCAGCTTGTTATTGTGGTGATTATTTGCTGTTCAGATAATCCATTACTTCCATTCAGCAAGAGTAATAGCTACTTTTTACATGCTGCAGCAAAATTCCTCTTGCTAGGTAGGATTGCTCAGGCGCTATCCTCTTTGTCCTTAGCACAGCTTTGTTTCACAGAAGACTCAGTTTGACCCACAGCAGACGTGCAAAATTTTACAGCGTGGGAGGAAGAAAGATTTAATTGACGTGGGATTATCCTGGCTTTTATTGCTAATCGTTGAAGAAGCCAGAAGTACTTTATGTAGGTCATCCCAAACAAGGCTCAGTGAATGCTTTTTCTGCCCTACATCATCATCTGCTTTGTTTGTGCCATCCTAAAGGCAAGAGTTAATTCACACACTTTCAAAGTGCTAAATGCTGCCATCCAAATTGCCTACTGGTGGGAACTGGGACAGCTACTCTGGAGGAAATGAAGCTGCTGCAGTTTAACTAGATGAGAGTTTCATCCCGGGCTGGTGCTGGTTTTCATCTCAGTGGCCAAGCTGAGTTGATTTTGTATTATGAATCTCAACTACAGACACCAGGGAGAAGGGAAGATGATCGGAAAGTTAAAAGCTTTCATCTAAGCTGCACCTGTTGTGTTAGTAGGATACTGAGTGACTTCAGCCTAGTGTCATCTCACCTCATCTTAAACATGATGAGAGAGATAGAGATGCCTACATTAGGTTTTTATCCCCTTCCCTAAGATCTAAAAAGCCTCTAGACACAAAACTTTTTTTTTTTTTTAAATACTACTAATTTCTTAGAAAATACTTTTGATCAGGATTGTGGATTGCTCTCACTGGAGATCAAATCCTGTAGATTTTGGTAGAAAGTTAATTGCTTCTGTGCCACAAACAGTTTAACAAAAATCAAACAAACAAAAAAAGAAGCCAATCACAAACCTGCTTACACTAGGAAGGGAGATTTATGAGCAGACTAACCAACTCACAGGTGAAAAGTACATGTTGTGTGCCATGTATCATATGGATCTACCATCTGTCATATGGATAGAAAACATCACCTCATCTCGTGAAATTGCGTCAGTCGGATAAGTAGACCTGGTAAATCATGAAGATTTATGGTAGAGTTGAGAGCCCTCTGGCTTGCCTGGTGTGCCTCTGACCGCCTTCAGAGAATACTTTTCCTGAGGTGAGGTCTGATCACCTGCTCCAGCTGGATGTTCAGAGAAGTAACTAATCATTTTTTTTTTTTTAATGCATTTGTTTCTTTGCTTTGGCATCATGCATCTCGTGGCCACCTCTTTTAATTTGTGAGACAAGTAAAATCACAATGCTAATGAAAGCAGTCGGTGTTTCTCGCTATAGTATTTCCTGAGAGAATATCTACCATACTTAACCTGGAAAGAACACATTTTACAGCTGTAAGAGTGGTTTCTAGAGGTGACATTTCCCACATGCTCAGTAGCAAGTAGTCTTAGCACTGAAAATCTTGTAAGAAGCAGTGAATCTTGTGCTAAGCAGGTATTCACTTATGAAGATTCTTGTTATCACTCTAAGGATGAGAAGTCTTCACTATAGTCAGTGTATTGTTATAATGGAAGGGTCTGTAATGGGGATGCTGTCTTGTGAAATCCAGCTGATATTAAGGTCCATATTGTGGTTTGCACAGCTCTGTTAACATTTGTATGATAAACCAAACTTTTCAAAAAGACATTAATGTGAGAGCAAACCTTATAATAAGCTATTGAGTTCTTTATCTGTAAATAGTAGGTCTACACATTATGCATGCCATGGTTAAATTTTTATCATTGGAGAAGTACTATGACACCAAGCTGACTGTTGCTTTTGGTATGCTAGAAGGACAGGATGTCATCCAGTAGGACGTGGATAAGCTGGAGAGGTAGTCCTAGGTGAACCTCATGACCAAGTAGAGGGTCCTGCACCTGAACTGGACCAGTCGTCATTATTAATACAGGCTGGGGAATGAGGTGATAGAAAGCAGCCCTATGGAAATGGGCTTGGGAGTTCTGGTGAATTAGAAGTCAGACATGAGCCAACAGCTTGCACTTGCAGCTCAGAAGACAAATCCCATCCTGGGCTGCTTCAAAAGAAACATGGCCAGCAAGTCAAGAGAGGTGGTTCTGCCACTTTGCTCTGGTAAGACCTGGAGTACTGCATCCAGCTCTGAAGCCTTTCAACACAGGAAGGACATGGACCTGATGAAGCAGGTCCAGAGGAGGGCCACAAAGATGATCAGAGGGCTGGGACACCTCTCCTGTGAGTACTGGCTGAGGGAGGGAGCTGGGGTTGTTCAGCCTGGGGAAGAGAGGCTGAACAAAGATGATCAGAGGGCTGGGGACACCTAATAGTGGCCTTCCAGCACTTGAAGCGGGCCTATAAAAAGCACGAAGAGTGACTGTATATAAAGGCCTGCAGTGATGGATGAGCAGCAATAGGTTTACATTAGAGAAGAGTAGATTTAGATTGGATGTTAGGAATAAGTTCTTTAGCATGGGGGTGGTGGAACGCTGGAACAGGCGGCCTGAGAGGTAGTTGAGGACCTGTCCATGGAGATATTTAAGGTTAGGCTTAACAAGACTCTGAGCAACCTGATCTAGTGGAGGATGTCTCCACTTACTGAAGGGAGTTTGGACTGGAGGGGACCTTTAGAGGTCCTCTCCATCCCAAACCATTCTATGATTCTGTGATTCTATGTAAAGGAATAGATGAAGCAGCTCAGAAAGAGATACTTTTAAGGAGATATACGTGTATGCAAAACCATAATTTAGGACCAAACATTAATCTTTGTCTCATAATTAAGTATTAATTTAACTCATAATTAAGTATCCTCTTAGCTTGCAACCCATATGTAATCTGATAAACAATGAGTGACTGCCTGGTTAAATAGCAGGTATGAAGTTATACCCTTCTAGCATGGTCCTTTGTACATGCAGCAGGATAGTTAAGGTACCCTTGAAATGCACTGTGCTATTAATCTAACTATTTAAATATCAATCATTTCCTTGACAATTCTATTAAGATGCACTGATTCTTTTTTCAAGCAAGAAACAGAAAGATACAATATTCTTTCTAGTCATTGTTGTAAATAGGGTTTGAGTGTTGTACAAAAAACAAAGTACAGATTCAGCTGAATGGTGATTTGTAAAGGAGAATGAATGAAACTCCAGTAGTACATAAAGGAACTCCTGATTTCTATTCCACCAAAAGAAATCTGGATTCCAATTGAAGACTTGTTTGAGTAAAGATTTGTCAAGATTTGGACTCTCGTCTTTCTAAAAGCAGTGTCTCCCGAGGGATGTTATAAGATCTGTGCAGAACAATAGCACAGAAAGTGCGAGCCTGATCCAAAACTCACTGAAATCAAAGGAGGTATTTCCATTATTCAGAAGATGATTATAGAGTGATATATAGGAAAACATCAGGAATTATTCCATCAGCCTTCACAGGAAAACATTCAGCTGGAAGCATTTATTGTTCATGGAAACCATTATGCTTACAGTTCCAGGAACAAGAGCTCTTCTTCTTAATACAGTATTAGAACAAAAAATACCTACCTTCTTTTTTTCTTGAAGATGGTGTCGCGGAGGGGGATTCTGCCGCCTACACCGGTTTGTGGCGAAGGGGAGAAATCAATAGGTGCGAGATAGGTTTTACAAAAAATATATTGATTGAACTCAACATTCTTAACTCTTGTCACCCCCCAACCACTATATTAAATAGGATTCTAATCATGGTTATGAAGCCCTTATTGGAATAATCACAAATGGCTTATTAATAACTATGTTACAATTACTAGCACACAGCTATTAAACAGAGAGAGAGTTTTCCCCACGGCTACTGCCGCTTGGGGTCTATATACTATTTGCCCAGCAGGGTGGGCTGCAAGCTTTGTGCTCTGTGGCAGGCACAATAGAAATTAGAGAGGTATTTACTCACGATTCTAATTTAATATAAATTAATACGCCACAGCCTATGTAAAATGTCCAACTCCCTCCGCCTGTGGACTCCGAGGCTGGAATGCTCCCGGCTTCAGGGGCAATAGTCTCCGACCATCTGCTGCTGGGTCCCTCTGGCTGCTGTGTCCAGGGAACTCGTAGGCAGGATTTGCAGGTGCAGAGGGAAGACGATCCCGTGCAGACAAGTGGGTCTGCTCCTGGTAACTCGTGGTGATGGCACACAGCAGGCAATAAGGCAGTGGGCGTGCAGTGGGATGCACGGCTGCACGGGGAGTCTGAGCCCCGTAATGACAGGCTTAAGTGAGCTCTGCAAGTAAGTACGCAGGCTACTTAGTGAGTCAGTGCACACGCGGGTGAGTGAGCTGGTGAGCGAATGCACCTAGCACACAAATGCACCGGCGAGCGAATGCACTGGCACGTGAGCCTGTGCATGCCTATTTATTAACTGTGGGCCGAGATCAATGGTCTCATTGGCCACCAATAACCAATCAGGCTGGCAGTCAGCCAACCTCACCGTAATAGGCAAGGAGCCACAGGCCTGGACTTTCCAAACATGGGGCTCACATGGGCCTAGCACCCGGCAAGCGTGAGCTGAGCATGTGGGGGCTTACACAACCTAAAGCCTGGGCAGGCCAGACTCCACGACACCAGGCCCGTTGTGCCCCTCTGTGCTGGCCATGTGCTCACCCCTGACTATAAACAGAAAAAACATGTCCAGGCAGGGCAAGGCATATACAAGTCTGCCCTCGGGCCTATGGGCCCTCCACGACAGATGGTGAAGCTAATACTTAAATGAATCTGACCAGAACAAAAAGGAGAGATTTTTGAATTGAAATGTCTGTGATTCCATGTCTGTTTGTCACACGAAACAGTGAGATTTATATAAAAATGTCTACAGTTCCTGTCAAATTAGTATTTGTCTTAATTACTGCTTAATATGCAATTGTACTCTTTAAGATGCTTTTTAAAAAATGCTAAAATAGTGCCTTTATTAATAACTAATATTTTAGAGCTGCACAAAGAGAATTGTATTTGACACATTAAGGTCAAATACAGTTCTCGTCTTCCTTTTGTTTTGCAGTACATTTTATAGCATTTTACAGATTGTCCTTTAAAATGAATGCATTTTAAATTCTCTAGCCAGCTGTTTGGGTTTAAAATACAGTTCACACATGGAACTGGTCAGCTTCATAGATGTTTGGCTAGTTTTCTCTTGTCCTTTGCCCAGAACTCAACTTTTATCCTCTTAAAGCTACATGTCAAAGTGACTCAAGATTTGATTGCTTTTAGATGCTCATTTTGACTTTGAAAGACCTTAGCTTCCAAGTGAGCCAAAAAATACCTGTTCTCTGCTACTCTGCTACCCTTTGGATTTTCCAAGCTCAGTATCCAGAAGCATAAGACCTGTTAAAGTGTAGGGTTAATTCTGGCACCTCTGCAGCTGAAAGAGCATTTTCATTGCAAAACCTAACTGGTACAGATATATAAATTTCAAGAGATAGAGTAATGATCAGTTAAAGATCTTAACTTGTCTGGCTGTCTGTCCATGGTGCTAGTAGCAGTTACTATTCTCCCAGCAGAGCTAGCAGAACTGCTCAATCCAGTACATAAAAACTTAATCTGTTGCAGAGTCTTGTCTACTGGAGCTTTATGTCTAGGAGTAGTTTGAAACACTGCTTGGAATAAGGAATGACAATTTGAGTGACATTAACTCTGAAACTTGTGATTGCTCACTGTTTCATTGCTAGTTTGGATGCTGAAAGTAATATAAATAATATATAAAATATGTAGGTCATAATACAATGATCTGTCTGCCCTATCAATTTACTCACAAGTGCTTTCTCCTGTGCAATGACATGCAAGAGCGAGGCTTGGGAAAGTCCCTCTATTCTGTATGTCCCCTTCCACTCCCCTTTGAATCACACTGCAAGTTCCCACCTCCCCTTTCTCTCTGATTTGCTAAAATATTTACAAAGCACTTATCCTCGCGTCCACTCTTTCCTCATAGCTCCAGAAACAGCTGTCTGAGCTGGATGAGGATGACTTATGCTATGAATTTCGTCGAGAACGTTTCACCGTCCATCGCACTCATTTGTATTTCCTACATTACGAATACGAGCCTGCTTCAGACAACACTGATGTGACACTAGTGGCTCAACTTTCAATGGACAGGTAGGAAAAGTAATCTTTTGTTCATCTGGAAACATGAGACAGTTAACATTTTCTTACAGAGAAATTGAGTTCTGTAATGCTTTGGGAGGAGGAAAAATTGCTTTTGTAGAAACTTGGATGTCAGACTGTAAGACCTTTCTTGAACTAGGAGTAGTACATGTAAATATCACACATGCACCCAGAATTCAGCTCCATACTGCACATCTGAGTGTGCGTAGAGTTTGTAATAGGAAGGCTACTGGAACTGCAGAGGTTGTTATTTGTAAGGATTGGCAGACACTATTAGTTTATAGAGTTCTGTGGCAGCTTAGAAAAAATAATGTTTGTGATAGACTTAGGCAAGTAATTGTAGCTGACCGAGATTTTACAGAGTGTTTCCTCATGACACGACATTAATTTTACTTTCATTGGCATTTTCCGTGCATAAAATTGCAATTAATGATTTTTTTTCTTGCAGTGCAAATCAAAACTAAACATTTTAGTGTCAAATTGGGCAGTTAAAAATCAAACTTTTTTTTTTTTTAATGTGCTAGGGTGAAATAAAAAAAGAAATCTCCTTTTGAGAGGAGACGTAGCATTTTTACACAAATGTCAATTTCCAGAATTTAACATTTCTAATTTAACTCTTTTCAACTTCCAGTTTTGATGTAAAGTGGAATTTAATTGGTATTTCATTTGGAGAAAAAAAAAATCGATTTCATGACAGGTTCCACCTGCGCTTTTCTGATTCCCACCATCGCAATTAGTTGTAATTTTTCAGAAGGTCTGGAAGTGCAATCTGGATCAGACAGCTTTGTGGAATTTGGAACTGTCAGTCTCCTTCTGCTTCTGCTTCTCAGTTCGAACCTAGTCCAAACTTTGTTATTGCTGCTATTAGAGTGGGTTACAAAACTGTTCAGAACTCCTTGAATATTAGCCAGAAACTAATATTTCATTTAGCAGAGTGCATACAGAATGCAACGTGGCCCATGAATGCCACCACTGCTACAGCAGTGGAAGGTCAGCACTGTTTCGGAGGGGTTGGAGAAATTCAGATCAGCAGAGCAGTTACAGCCTGGTTTAAAATAAACATGAACAAATGAGGGCTATTCTGTTTTGCCAGTGCCTCAGCACTGCATCCTGCACATCGTGTTATGATGTGCTATGCACATCAATGTCTCTACTATTGATTTTTAATTGAGGAAACATTTCTTGAGTGTTCACAAACCTTTGACTAAAAAACTAAAGAAATAAATTAAGCCAGACCCTGAGTGAGTGCCACAGTAAATTAGTAAAGCTGATGTGTGCACATAGTTTATTTTCCCCCCAGAATTTGATTCAAAAGAATTGAAAAGAACAAGCTGGGGCTCAGCGCTGATTCATTGGCACTGATGCAAAGTCTGAGCATCTGTTTCCCTTTCTGGATCCTCACTGGGGCACATGTTTTTATTGATAGAGAGAACCACACATTTTTATTCAGGAAGAACAGCCCTCCTGGTACTGTGCAGGAAAAATCTTCCCTACTTCATTGGTGTGTTGGTATAAATTATTGATTTGAGTTGAAATTTTTTTCTTTCAGCTAAAATCAATAAATAATATCATACCAAAGAACTGTTTAGCTGCTTTGTTTTCTTTCACATCTTTCAGTTACTGCCTTATTTTTTTTCGGATCATCTTTAAACCACTTTTATTAAACTCCTCCAGCATAGCTGCAGAGATTTAAGAACAGTGCCTCAGAAGTAAGATGACATGTACATAAGCAGTGTGCTGTACGCTGCGTGCCTGCGTCATTCTTTCAAATGATATCTAAGAAGAGGAAAGACAAAAAAGAAGCTCCCAGTGTCTCCAATTATAGTCCTGTTGGAGATGAGACTGACATGACTACTGTGACAGGCTTATGTTTGCCTGTGTTGTAGGCCTGGGAAATAGAAGAGAGAGATGAAGTTTAGAAGCGAACATCAATGTGTGATTAGAATAATTGTGACAAACTTTGTTCAGTGGTGTTTGTTACTGGTTAATGGTCACCTTTATATCGAAGTGACGTTTTGTTTCATAATGTCTTGATTACATCACTGTGGTTTCCATGCATGTGTGTCAGGCTAGACAGCCTTCTTAAAGGATCAGAGATCAGAATGGGAGCTTGCAAAAATGTGAGATCAGGGTGTGGGCAAGGAAAGACACAAATATTACACCGTTAGAAGTCTAGGTGAGACTGAGTTGCGGATGAGTTGAGTGTTCTAAAGGAGAAAAGTGAAAACAAAGTATCTTGCAAACCAATCGAATTCCAGCTAAATGCACCCGAACAAAACCAGACTTCTAAAGGATTTACCAGCTAAATGATGACCTCCTTTATTATGCAGAACAGCAGTACATTTGTTTTCTCTAAAGTCCTTAAGAGAACATGTTCCTCAAGACGGGTAACAAAATCAAAACAACTTGGTGGTGTGGTTAGAAACTTGAACTTTTATGGTCAAAGGAGACTAGTGTTAACAACCTGCAGATAGAAAAATACCGACCATCACCCAGTAGGCCCCGTATCAAACTCATGGAAGTGGAGCTTGTCAGTGAAAGCAACGCAGAAAAATGGAGTATTCTGAAGGGCACTAAGCTGTCCAGGTGGAAATTTATACCAGCAAACCCCATTTCCCACTTAACTATCAGGAAAAAGCTTTGCAGGCATTATCAGGTGTGCCATTTAAATAAGTTATGTATGCCATTTGTCCACTGTGTGGAGTCCTTGAAAGGCATTTTGCTCCATTTCTTGCTAGGCAAGTATACCATTTTTAAAAGGCTGCCCTAAATCTGAGTGCTGATGAATCAGAGCCTTCTGATTAATAGGTTTCCACTATGTTGGAAAAAAGAAAAGGAAAAAAAAAGTCTTTTTCTCTCTTTCTTATTTGTACAATCAAAATCCTAAAGCCTTCACGTACTTATTAGATCTTTTTTATTGATTCGTGTTTCTAATTCAGCTCTATGTTTCAGGCTGATAATAACCTTTGCTTCAATAACAGATAAAAAGAAAATAATGTAGGCTAGTAAAGGTAATATCTCATAGCTAAGAAAAAATGATTATGTCGTCTTGGATGTCATCATGATCATTCAGAAATGCAGGAAAGAACTATTAATTTTAAATCAGAATGTATGTGTGGTGCTATATCATTCCCTTCTGCTGCAAAGCTTAGGGAGATAGTAAGAGACAGGAAATTATTTTCTGTGATCACGATGATGCAGAAAACTTTTCTTGTGTTTTGTATAAATATTAATGGGAAAAAATATAGTAATGTGGATTTGGAAGGGAGAGAAGATAATCATGTTGCATAGTTTATCCTTCCTAATTTTTAATAGAATATCTGGCTAGGCTGCATTGGTTCATTTCCATCTGTATTAACTCAAGAGGCTTTGTAATCAGTCCTTGCTGTATTTTTGGGTGGCATATCTTAATTTCTAAGCAATTCTCTATAAATTACCCAAAGTGCTTAAATGATATTGATCAGGCTGGACTTGATTTATGCTTGTGTAAGAGATCTTTTGTTGTGATTTTCATCAATAGTATTGTAACTGCTGGAAGTTTAAAAAAAAAAAACAACATCAATACAATCTGGTTTTAAAATGATTTAATGAAATTTGAAGTGCTGCTAAAACATACACAAATTAGTACTTTAAATGATGATTTTGTCTGAAATATTTTTTTTAATATTCCACAGCAATGCCATGTCTCTGCTTCCTTCTCTCCTCACTCCCCACACACAGTAAATCCCATTTCAATCAATGTGTTTTCTTTTTGCCCTTTCCCTGACAATGACTCTAGTCAATGCAGATGTTCATATAAGTCAGTATTCCCTTGACCTGTCACTTCTAACAGCTGTTTATATCTGACTTACTGCCTTGCAAAAATCTGGGGAAAGTCCTCCTAAACAAGAGGTAAAATGGCTTTTGGGTCTGTGCACCTTCCTCATCCAGTGTGTTGAATAGCACTGTGTTATGTTAGTGTGTGAGAACAGCTCGATCGGAGGTGCAAATTGGGCACTAGGCACTGCTTAATATTGAGATGACTATCCTGTAAGTAGATCCACATAGACAGATCCCTCTAAATGCACAAAGCTCCCATCAGATGAAGTCCTATCATCCATGTGGGGTTTCCTGCAGCATCAATGCTTTAGGCAGAAAGAATAGTGTTGATTTCAGTTAGGTTTAGGTATCTGAGTTGTGGATGTGTGTATCTGAGCTAGGACTGCCTTAGGCTCCTTTGTATTCAGTGGAGACAAGTAAGCATATATAGGGCGAAGTCCATTTCCAGAAGGAAACCTCAACTTAGATGAGATGAATTGAGCTGTAGAAATATTTATTGCTTTCCACAGCATGAAAAGTGACCCCAGTCTGTTCCACTTAAAGACAGATGCCTGCATTTGATCAGATGAACCCAAACAGTAAGTCCCAAACAGGGAGACTGCCTTTCTTATCTCATCCTTCCTCTTTCAGGCTCCAGATGCTTGAAGCCATCTGCAAACACTGGGAAGGCCCAATCAGCTTGGCACTCTATCTTTCTGATGCAGAAGCTCAGCAATTTCTGCGCTACGCCCAGGGCTCAGAAGTACTTATGAGCCGCCACAATGTTGGCTACCATATCGTGTACAAGGAGGGCCAGTTCTATCCTGTGAACTTGCTGAGGAATGTGGCCATGAAGCACATCAGCACACCATACATGTTTCTGTCCGACATTGACTTCTTACCCATGTATGGACTTTATGAGTACCTCAGGTAAGTGGATGGTGGAGGGATTCCCGTTGTCGCCCACGTTGTCAGCTCCTCCAAACCCCATCCTTCTCACATATTCCCAAAACAAGACCATCTAAGCAGATGCATCTTAAGGGGGTTTAAAGTGTGACAATGCTCAGAAAGGCATAGAAATATTTAGAGTAGAAGGAAGGGGCTGTAACTGGAAGTAAAACAATACAGTTGGGAAAGAAAAAACCCATGTCTAAATGTGATCCCTATTAGTCATCAGAATAATTCCCTGAGAGCAGCAGAAGAATCAATTTGAAAATTGAACTGGACTAAGTGTTATTAAATGTGCAAGAGCGTCCTGCATTAGCAGAGATGTGAACTGGGTGATTTCCCTAAACAGCCCTGGTTCTTAATGTCACTGACAGAAAAAACATGCAAAGCATTACTGAATTTGTTCTCCCTGTGACAGACTCGTAATCCAGTTCCATATCTTGAAAAGAGGATGATAGTCTAATCAGCTCAGAAATATGACTGCAATGCCAGCACCTGTCAAGGAGAAATAATTAGCATAAGGAAACTGGGCAGAGTAACCTCAGTGTGTATTGTATCCTAATGAATGTGAGCAGGTTGAGCTGAGCAAACCACAGACCTCTGATCCATTAACTGAGCTTTTTTTTCCTTAATAAAGACCTTTTTCCCCTGCAGAGGCTGGTCATCTGAGGCCAAAGCATAGAGCAAGGAGGACACCCTGTGGCCAGACAGGAGGATTTCAGTTCTTTAGTCCTGACCAGTTTTGCTTTTCATCTCTCTTCTAATTTGGTAAAAGTTGATCAGTGTTCCAGTGAGAGTCTGTCTGTAGGTGATCCCTTTCAGTCCATGAGCCTGGGGATTCGGGGTGGAAAGGGAAATGTACCTTCTGGTGTTGTAAACTTGTGAGGTATTGCTTTGTCCCTCCTCACTGCAAGGTGGCTGGACTAGATGACTTAAAGGTCCTTTCCAACCTGAACTGTGCTGTAATTGTATGGATTTGAGACTGCATATTTCAGTAATTCAGAAATTTTATTGCACTGTGTTGGCTTGTTTCTCATGTATTTTAGGGATATTTCTTTTTTATTTGTGCTGTGAGAACTCAGCAAATAATTCTGTCTCTCACACCCATTAGCTGTCTCATGGCAGGAACCATTGTTGTTAGCTTCTCTGTTCTTTGACATTACTGTTGCATACTGTTAACGTTTCTTCAGATTGATGCTGGACACAGTAAGGAGAGCAGCTGTTGATACCAGCATGTAGCAACTTGTTTCTCCATGCTGCATCACAGTGCAGGGGTGGGAGCCACCATTGAAAGGAATAGAGAAGGCAGAATGATATACCACATCATTCTTGAGATATTACAACCATAGAAATAACTCTCATGTGGTGGTAATGCATTATAGAGCTAAATGCACAGTGAGGCCACCATTGGTGCTGTCTCACAAAAACCCTGCCAGATTCACACTGAAAGCTGTTGCATCCAAGACTTTGTGTTAATCTACCAGCCTATGTCAGACCCATACCACCATAACTCTGACTGGGGGTCTCTGTTGCCTGGGAATATTACAGAACCACAGAATACACTCAGTTGGAAGAGACCTCAAAGATCATCCAGTCCAACCCACAACCCAGTACTGAAGGCTCAGCAGTAAACCATGGCCCTAAGCACCAGGTCCACATGCTGCTTGGACACCTCCAGGGACAGTGACTCCACCACTTCCCTGGGCAGACCATTCCAATGTTTTTGGTGAAGAAATATTTCCTAATACTCAGCCTAGAATCAAAACTGCTAATCTGCTACTAATAACTCTCTAAACAGGCATTGTATTTTTTTGCTTTTGTTGCTTTTTCAATAGATTTCTCTGAGCAAAATAGCAGGGAGGTGTGGTGACATTATTTTAAATATGGATACCCTGTATCTTTCTGCAATGACTGTTCTCACTGTCTCTGCAAGCAGCTGATTAGTGCTATCTGTCTGAATGGCAGTGACTGTTTGAGAGACGTACAAACCTTTTCATCTTCATTCCTTCAGATAGAACAACCATAAGCAAATAGAAGTAGTGCAGTGTTCCAGGCATCACTTTTTACAGGATGAGCCAGACAAGTCTCTCTCCCTGTGAGTCTGCTGATTTACATATGTTATACGTTGTGTTCTCTGCAGGTTATATATTGTCAGGAAAAAAGGAATTTTTGAAAGATTCCCAACATGTTTTTCAAAGTATTTGGAAGGTGTGCTTCTCCCTCAAAATAGCCAGATTTGAAGGAGAGGCTGATGGAGGTGATAGAGATGATGATTTTCTGTCCCTCTAGGTATCAGGTGCTAGCACTTGCATTTGTGCTAATTGAGTTTTTTCACAGCTCCTAAGCAAGACCATTTAAATGTTTTTAATCTTCATCAACTCCCCTTTTTGTCCCACCTTGTGAAGTACAAAAGGAAAGAAATGTATCATTTAAATATTCTCTGAGGTTTATGAAACTCAGGTGCTTTCATGATCTGTGCTGAGTCGAAGTCTTTTGTCAACTTCCCTCATTAGTTACTGAGGTCATTTTATCATTGCCCCAGAGGTAAAGGCTCTTTCTGGTTGCTACAGGTAAGGTGTTCGGATCATCCGCTAGATTATTGTCACCTAAAGTAACTAGGCAGGCTGCTTATCTACACCTGTCACAGCTAACATTCCTGACACGTGTTTTAAAAATGCCCTTTGCTTCCAGGGACACATTTAGCATGAATTGGGACCTAGCATCCACAGGTTTTATACCTGTCCTCCGCAATATGAGTTGTGAAGTATTTCTGTTTGTTCTTCAGCATCTCAGCAAGAGACACATTTCATGTTGTGCCTCTCGGTTTTCATTTGTTGAATGCCTTTGCAGGTTGTGCATTCACTGCTTTTGCAGGGAGGAAGAACATTCTAATGAATTTGACAATTAACTCAGCTCTTCAGTTCTTACCACAAACTCTGTGACTGCTGTATTTGATACTGAACTAACCATTTATGGAGTTCTTGATGGTGGAAACTGATTTGAATTAATGGACTCTTTATTTCTGAATTCACTGCTTTAGGATTAAGTTGCTAATTTTTCTGGGTCTGAGCTTCTTTATTCTCTAGGAATAGGAATGATATTACTATATGGGAATTCTGTGATAATTTTTGGGAAGTACTATGGAGAGGATATGATTTGTATCAACATGCTAGAGTTCATTCATCCTGTAGGGAGACTCTTGTAATTTAAGATTCGTTTTTCCCATGCTCTGCAAAACATAGGGTCAAGTAGTAGGTTTAGGAATTTCACCCAACCTTTGCTGTGTCAGAATAGCATGCATCAGGTCTGAACACAAGTGAAGAGACAGCTCTTCATAAAATCCTACATCTTTACTTTGGAGAATGGGAGAAAAAAGACAAATAAACCAAAAGGGATACAGGATCATATTACTGAATCCAAAAAAGCGGCCCTCATAAGGGCAGTGCAGGAATGAAACCATTTGTTACTGCTAGTTTGCAGAGTAAGTGTAGCAGGTCCAGTCAATCAGCAGATGGCATCTCCACTCAAAACAGGAAAAATGTCACCCCACAGAAGAAGAAAAGTAGGTTTCCTTCCAGCTGGAATAGGTTAGATTTTGATCTGCTCGTCCAAGGAACAGTCCACCAGCCAAGTTATAAGAATAAAAAGAAAGGTATTTCTGCCCCTAATCCTCCTTGACATTACCATGAGTTACATGGCCTCTGTTGTCCTTTGTCACATGGCTGTCAGCACTGATTCCTCCTTCCTCTTACACTAGTCCATTATGTCATTTAATCCACATCAAAGGCAGGGTATTCAACTCACAGGTCAGTGATGCTGGACTTGAGCATGGTGAACCCCTCCACTTTGATCTTACCTCAAATGCTCACATGTCTCTTGAAATCTCTTCTGAAGAGATTATCCTAATATTTTATTTCACTCTTGAAGTACCCTCACCAGTTTGACTTTGTCTGACTGCAAGTATTCTTGTTTTCAGACCTCTGCTTCTCTCCACTTATCTAACTTTTCATGTTGACCTTTCATGGTGCAAGTGATTTCAGCCTCTTGCATCAGTTTGTTCTCCCTGCCTTTTGGTTTTCCTCATGAATGTACAGTCATTTCTTCTTTCCAGCAGTTCTGCGATTGGCACCTATACTGAATTTGCAGATGACAGGAGTAGGGAGTGTGCAGGAAGGATACTGATATCCGTATCTCACAAAGCAAGTCACGTTCAACACTAGTCGCAACACAACCTGCTCTGTCTGACAGTCTCTGTTGTTACTTATTTGATACCTATGCCTGTCAGCTGTGTTCTGCTTCGGACTGTGAACTTGGGTGGGCAGGATTGTCACCAATCAATGACAGTGCTGAGCACAGCAAGGCCTTAATTTCTACTTGGGACTTCTGAACTCTCTATCAAACAGAGACAGTAACAGCCATGAATGGAAGCTGCTGTTTCCTTGGAGAGCCCAAAGGCTGGGCATCACTGCAAATGCAGAAGCTGTGATGGGCTAGAAACATTTAAGAGCATCATAAAGACAATGCTGGCGTTGCTCAATGATTTTGATAGGTCATGGACACTGAATGTGAAGGAGTCACTTACATGCAGGTGTCTTGGCCATTACTGATGGCAAAGGAGAAGATAGTGAAGAAAGTTCAAAAAATTTATAATACAATGCTGCTAAACCCCCTCAGTTGTGAAAAAGCTCTCTGGAATGTGGGAAGTATTCTTTAAACAATGCAAACTTTGCAGTAAGGCACCGAGAACAGATTTCTTTATACAGAACAGGCCTGTAGGGTGGTGTGAATTCTCTAAAATTCAGATTTTATTAAGTAGTCTTGCTCCTCTTCTTTTTCTCTGATGGCAATATAAATGAATTCTAGGCATTCTGGGCCAAGAAAAGTGATTTGTTTTGGTCCTTCTGATATTATGACAGTCATCCCAGTTCCTTCATCTTATAAGACTGTAGAGAATTTGCTGCTTGTCAACATTGTCCTTGATTGCTTGTTGCAAAAACATAAAAGTCAGGACAGTGAATCCTGTTAAGGGGAACTGACTTTGACAGGGAGAGAGAGGGATAGTTCTCCTATGAAATATGAAAATAATGAAAGGAAAATCAAGACAGATTTATTTCTAATGACAAGCATAGTAAGATTCAGTTTTGGGATGGAAAAGTAACTTCTTTGGGTTTTAGTTTGTTAGGAAAGAATAGACTGAATAGCTTTGGCAGGGAGGGTAAGGTTGCTGAACTGTTGTTCTCCTGCACCAGTTATCCTAAGGCTTCTGTCTGGAGAAAGGCCTTACTGTGCCAAGTGCAATATGTACACACACACACACATGCCCACACCCCAAAACAGCCTGCACTGAACAGCTGGCAGCAAAAGAGGGGGAAAAGCAAGGTACCCCAGTGCATCCAGTTCACAGCTCTTCTCTGCCCTATATACAGAGCCAAGCACAAATGAGCTCTGAACTCTGGATACTACCATGCACATGGTTAACAATACTCACAAAAATACAGCCAATGTACAGTTTGCTGGTCTGCACCATGTCCCATTGCAGTAGACCTGTGCTTTACCTTGAACAAAGACCAACTGTGGCAGCAGTGTTCTTGAAGGCATCTGGTCAATGGTGGTATTAAAGTAACACTCACTTTACAGGATACACAGAGCTCTAAAGAAGTACTGAAAAGCAAGTATGGTGGCATGGCACAATAGCTGGGCTGAAGTGCAAAAAAACTTTGCAACTCCTTATTTTAAAAAGTCTTATTTGAGTCCTGAAGAAAGCTCTTTTTCCCTTTTGAACTGTCATTGTCTGAGCAGCTATTTGCCATATATGTAGTAACATTCAGCTATGTTTCTCCTAAAGGGATGGCTCCTCGGCCATGCTCAGAGCACGAGTTCTGCTCCATGTACCCCTGGACATGCAGGGCAGCATTGGTCAGTAAAGCATGGAAGCTCTTTTTGAAATGTGGTCTTCTCCCTGCTCTTAGAGCAGCAGATCAAAGGTAGTGGAAAGTACTGAACACTCGTGGGGAAAAAATCTGGGTTATAGTTACATTTACAGTATCAAACTACTCATTCTCTGCACTTTATTTTGAAAAAACCAAGTGATTTGCTCCATTAAAAATGTTCTTGCTTTTATTTGCTGTTTCTTTTTGCCAGGAAGTCTGTCACCCAGCTAGACCTGGCTAACACCAAGAAAGCACTGATCGTACCTGCTTTTGAGACCCTCCGCTACCGCCTCTCTTTCCCTAAGTCAAAAGCAGAGCTGCTATCTATGTTGGACATGGGAACCCTCTTCACATTCAGGTAATGAAAAGTAATGAAGTGTAGCCATTACCTCTAAAGATTTTTTTTCTGTTCTTGTGAATATTTGATTGTTCTCTCTTCCTGTCAACGAGCTAGCTCCATAAAGAAACCGATTGGATTTTTTTTTCCCCCCTTTTCATAGAGAGGCAGTGAAGGGAATCATATGTGGATATATGCCATCTGCAAGCCCAGCATTTTATCTAGTATTATAGTCCTCTACTGGAGGACTTTAGTTGTTAAATTGAATTTGTTTTATTTTCATCATTTTTTATTGCTCTACAAAATCAAGCATGACCATTACACTCATGCGCGTGTAATTTGCTTTTTGGCTGCCAAATACTATCCAGATAGCTATGTCCCTCATGTGACCAAAAGTAATTTTTCCTCTGCTTGTTGGTTCGCTTCCTTACTGACTTACTGGAAAAACAGGTGCAAGCTTGTCATGTACTCAAAGTGTGAAGCAACTGCTTCAATAGCCAGAGTTTCTCAATGCAGAGGTAGAAGTATACTCAGACTAGAAGTTGAGAAGAATACCTAAATCTAGAGCTCCCCTCTATGGCTCCTTTTGTGGCTGTGAACAAGTCACTTCTATTATCTGCCAGAGTTTTCAGTTTGAAAATGCAACTGCCAGGGGTTAACTGTCTCTTGGGTGTGCATGGAAAGGTCTGATTAGCAGACATTTGTAAAGCATCACGGTAATGGGAAGACTATAATATGGCCTTACGATGTTGCACAGAGAGGGGTCTTAGGAGACCTGCATTCTCTTCTCAGCTCTACTACTGCCCTGCTGGGAGGTGGTACATGAATCACTTCATTTTCTTACATCTTTGTTCACCATCTCTGAAGTGCAGGTAACAATGTTCACCTTTCTAACAGTATTTTGAGATCTAGAGATTAAAAACTGTGACAAAAATAGGTAATATCTATGACCAGTGGAGCTCTTCATCACCTCTCCCATCCTTCCCTTACTTTAGAGCTCTCCTCACACTTCCATTCTCTGTCTTACACACCTCTCTATTTTCAGTAACCACCCTTTCCTCACTTGATTGCATGCTTATGTCTTAGAAGGCAGCTCATGTGAGCCTGGAAAACCTAATTCTGACGCTACCTGTAGCAGTAACTGCCTTGAAATAGAAACTTAATGTGATTGAGAGAGACATGCCTCACTCTGGAAAATTACTTAAGGACACTGATAGAGCAAGTGCCTTTGCCATCATTATTTAACAGTCAAATGCAAATTAACAAGGATCTGTTACTAGAAAATTATTGTTTCTCCCATAGCTGTAAAAAAAAAAATCCTTCAGTGGAAAATAGCATCCTCAGGATTTTCAGATGTTAGGTTCTACCAACAGCCAAATTTTCTGCTTGAACAGGCTTTACTGTAGTTTTCATCTTCAAGCTATATAGTATGTTACCATGTAACATACACAGCCAGATTTGCAGATTCTTTCTTAAGTCTCACCCAGGAAAAAATGTCTTTGACATCAGTGGGAGTTTTACCAGAGCAAGGTTAAATAAAAATTGAAGGACATGCAATCTGTAGCTGGTATACTTATTAATGTAAGACACATTTTACAAATGCTTCCCCAGTTTGTTTTGGCTCATTTCATTGCTCAGATCTATCAACAGCCACAAAGCAGCTGTGATTTGTGTTGAGAATTTCCACCTCCACCTTCAAGGTGCTTTAATAATGCTGCAATTTGAGGCTGAGCAGGTAGGAGTGAGCTAGGGAGGACTGCTGTGACAGTGATTGCTGAGAGTGCCTGCAGCATCCCAGTCCCTCACACCACATGGTAGATTACAATCTTTCCCTCGCTGAAATTGCTTTTGTCACCTCTTTTCCAAATGGTGACCTTTTCTAACTCTGGGCAGCTAAGAAGTACAAAACAGCTCTCAATTACATTCCCCAGTCACTACCAGAACTACAAGGAAGATGTGAGCATCTGCAGCTGGCAAGGTGTGCTGTGTGGCAACCTTCCGCAGCAGCGGGCTGCTCTGTACCAGCTCACTGGCTTTGCTTGCAGGTGCTGGCTGTGACTGTGCCTGCTCAGTGCCTGGTAATCGCTGGTGAACCACAGCCAACACAGCCTTCGGCAACAAGGGAAACCACAGCTGCTAGAAGGCACATCGTATTGAGAAAACATAACCGGCAAGAACTGATTAACATTCACAAGCCAGCAAGATGTTTAAGCATCTGAGAACTGAAACGGGAAGGTTCTTTTTCACCAAAACATATCTCTCACTGAAATGAGCAGCTTTGAGGAGACAGTCAGGAAAGAAGAATGCTCCAAGAAGAGTAATGATTTCACTTTGCTAACTTTACCAAAGTTTACTATAGTTTTGAACTTCTATTTTAAATAAAAGCAATCAATAACACAAAGTATATGGAGGGGTGGGAGGTGGGAAGGTGGGAGCTTTCCAGCTGTTTTCCATGAACCATGGGAAAGAAACTCATCATTTTACGGAGATTGAATGATTTGGGTTGGATTTGTCAAAACTGCCAGCATAGTGAAAAATATGTTGTTCACAATTTCCACAAGTTCTCCTGGGACTCAGTGAGATTGAGTGTGGCCCTAAAATCCAATGTGTATTTAAGTCTTGAGTGACAAGGAACTGAGCAGGAAAATTAGATTTATTCCTTTACCCTGTGAGGTGGAAGAGCAATACAGACAGGGAACCACTTCTGACAACTGCATCACCAAGAGCAAAATCTGTTGGAAATGGCTCACTCTTTCATGGCAGCTTCCTCTACCTGCATAGCCATGTAATGGTGTCTGCGTACCTTACCTTGCAGTACATTTCATTGTGGTGATCAGCCATCAGCCAAGACCTAGCTCCAGCAGATTATACGTGTGTGAACAGAAAGATGTAGCCCCATATACATTGTATGTACAGATATGCATGCAATCCTAACCCTCACTCACAGTTCTTGTCTCCAATCTAATTATTCTTTAATAACTAGTGTGTGCACATCTGAGTTTTGTATCCTGAAATCATTTTCCTCTTTGTCCTGACCTCAGCCACCATTTTGTTATCCTCTTTCTCTCTACTCACATCAATCACTGTGAAAAAGCAAGCAGATCACTTCTGGGATTATTTTCTTTAGTACAGTCAGGTTTGTTCCCTCCTTTCTGCTTTGTCTTTCCAATCTCACATCCTTATTTTTCCTTCATTGCCTGTTCCCGTTTGCTCTTCTTTTTTTTTTCTGCTTTGTCTTTCCAGTCTCACATCCTTATTTTTCCTTCACTGCCTGTTCCCATTTACTCTTTTTTTTGTTTCTCTGCTAGTCAGCTCTCTCAACTCACAGTGGTTACACTTGAACTGCTTACACTGCTATCACCAAAAAGGGTGGAAAGAAGCTGGTGAGTTTTTTTATGGATAGTGTCCTGTATCCTCCCTGTTTAAATCAATGGGAGGGTTTTACTAGAACAACAGCAGCATTTGACTGCTTCTCTTCAGGAATCTCTCAATCATCTGAAGTTTGTTTGGGGTTTGGAAGATAAAAATCACTCTGTAAGTGGTTAGTAGTCATTATTATCACCACAATTAATTTCAAAATGCTAGAGGTAGGGTTTTAGAAGATACAACATCCTCACCAGTCCCATATAATTTTAAACCCTGTATTGTGATTGGGTTTTTTCCAGCATAAATATCTGCCCAGTAGCATCTGGGTAGATGACCCACTCATTTCCAAAAGAGACCAGTCTTTTTGAAGATGATTCCAAAGGGCATTACAGATTGTAAGCATCTTTATGAATCTGTCACTGTCATTTTGTTGTTTTTTTTTTAATACAGAAGGGCTTTGTTTTTCCAGATTCCCCAAGCCATATATCTGAAAGTGGTGCAACCTCTTCATAGTTTAGAAATGCAGCCTTCAAAGGACTGTGCACTAATTTGGACCTTAGTGCTATCCTTATCATTCTGTCCACTTGCATTGCCCCTGAACAAGGACAGTCAGCAAAGTAATCTCTGGTTTTCCTGTTACAAGCTATACAAATATACAGTCCAAGTGTAAACTCCTAGGTTGTCATTTTACATCTCTATTTTGCCAGTTGTTCTATTATCCAGTGACAGACTGGATAAGAGAACAGACTGGACCCTCTCTCTAAGAAGGATAATCAGGAACAGAAATGGAAGTCCATGTGTGGAAATGAAAACAGCTACAATGAAATAATATAATAATGTCAAAACCTAGTATTAACACCAATGCTAGTAGAAAGTACACAAAGTTATACTCAGCCTGTGTAGTGGTCATGAGCTGTGCATTCCCAACAGTGAATGCCAGTTGTCAAGCACTGCAAGTGCTAGAGCTCCAGTGAAAAGACAGTGGTCACAGTAAACAGGAAAGCAGGCTTTCTAATTTATAGAATCACAGAATCATAGAACTGCTGAGGTTGGAAGAGATCATCATGTCTAACTGCTCACCTAAAGCTTGCAGTCTTACAACTACTGCTAAAACACTGCCACTAAACCATGCCTTTAAGCACCACATCTACACATCTATTAAATAGCTCTAGGGATGGCTCTGGACAGCCTGCTCCAATGCTTGATAAGCCTTCTGTGAAGAAATTTTTCCTAATATCCAACCTTAGCTCAATCTGAGGCCATTTCCTTTCATCCTGGCACTTGCCACATGTGAGAAGTATATATATAGTAGACATGATGTTTATGGAATGAAATACTGCTATTGGCCAGCTTGGATCAGCTGCCTTGGGCTTTCACTTCTCCTAGCTGTAGCACCTGGCCAACTTGAAACTGCTAAAGACCTTGATCACTATGGAGACCTGCAGATAATGGCTGTACACAAGCAAAAATGAGATCTTGTACCAACTTTGTTCTCACAAAAACAAGGGCTGCAGTCTACTCAAAAAAATGGAGGCTTGGTGAATAGAAAACTGATTCTGTGGTTCTGTCTCGTTAAAATCAGGACAATATCCCTGTTTTTTTGTGATGGCTTACAATGTTACAAGACTTTCTGAATTTCAAACATTAACTCAGGTCATAATTCCAAAATATTTAATGCTCATATCTCTTCTCTTTTAGCATGAGTTCCCCCTGTGAATTCAGTGTACCTTACATTACAGACTGGCAGGATGTTTGTTTTGCTCCTTCTGTTACACATCTTGGAGCTTTTTAATACAGCTGGCCTGCTATGCCTTTGTTTCATTATTTAATCTATGAATCTGCAGAAAGAGCCTGTCTCATTGATTTTTGGAAAGGTGTAAGAGGAATAAGTGGGCAAGAGACTTTTTTGACCCTGGCACTAATGGGCTGGATTCAAGCTGTGCTTGGGAGAAACCTGCTGTGACCAAAACAAGATTAACATAGTATAAACTGATTTTTTTCTGTAAATCAAGTTGATTGCCTGCCTGAGGATCACATGGATAATCCCCACAATGTAGCAAGTCCAGCAAAACCACCCCTTTATGTAATATTTTACTTATTAATTTAATTATCCACTTTGGCTCCTGCCATAGTAATAACAGCAATGAATAAAATGGAACATCTTTCCAGAGCTGCAGGTGTCTCTCATAACGAATTATAAAACTGCATATAAAACAGAACGTGAATGTCACAGTAATGTAGAAATAGCTAATTTTAGGGTCCTTCTCTGAGCTACAGAATTTCACAACAGATTTAGAGCACTGGTACAGACGCTCCGTTGCTAGGAATGAGACACTGCACTTCATAATGCAGATGAACTGTCTATGTACTTTGTTTCACGCATTAGCATTAGGTGGTGCTTTCATGCTACCCTTCACCAAAGAGATGTGTTCAAACATTGAGCACATGGAGGCTCTGGAAGCGTGCTAGAAATAGTCCTAGAAATACCCTCCAATACACTCTGAAAATGATGATGTGAACTGTAAACTAATGTCCGTGGTTTCGAGCGTTTCATCTAACAAGTAACATTTGGTTTCCTCGCCAAGATGCGTTCTGTCTAATTGCCTCCCCACCTCCATGCCGTTTACGTCTGTTTAAGGTACCACGTCTGGACGAAAGGGCACGCGCCAACAAACTTTGCCAAGTGGCGAACAGCCACCACTCCCTACCGCGTCGAGTGGGAAGCAGACTTTGAGCCATACGTTGTCGTGAGGAAGGACTGCCCAGAGTATGACAGGAGGTTTGTTGGATTTGGCTGGAACAAAGTAGCTCACATCATGGAACTGGATGCACAGGTGAGGAGACTACACCTGCATGTCTCACCTAGGGCTAGGCAGCAGGGTTATTAAAATGAAATCTGTGTTCTGTGGAAAGGCTTCAGGCTTTGCGTTATTGAACTGCTCATCCAGCTTTACTGAGCTCCTGAAATTATTGCTTTTTGAGTTGGAAACATTTAATTTAGTCCTTATCAGGCACTAAAACAAGAACTCAATCTGATTTAATTTATTTGTTAGTGCTGGGAAAGTTGTTGTTTTGCAGTGGCACAATCCCTGCAGTGCCCACCTTCTGCCCAACGGTGTGCCTGAGCATTGCAGCACTTACTGCAAGTCTCATCACCCCCCTACCAGGGGCTATGTAGATATAGCTGGAAGTTTTTCAGTTAAACAGAGGTTGTGGAGTCCCAAATGCTAATTTCAAATTCAAAAAGCAATCTTAAATAGAATCCAAGACAAGAATCTCCAATTTCTGGCCTGGATTTACAGTGTGTCTCTGCAGAGCCAAGGACTTACATTTCCAAACTCTCTGAATGTGGAACAGATTCTAGAGGATCCAGGTACTTGATCCATGGGCTACCTGCCACTGGTGATGAAATTGCTGGGCATAATGTATAAAAATAAGGATGGAGAGAAAGCTGAAGAGTCTCAGACTGGCACTAAAGCTCTCAGAGCTGCCAAATCCCCTGCCACAACCTACATCTTGGAGGCTGGCAGTGACTGTGACTCTGTAGCCTGGTCCTGCTACTCACTGAAGTGGCAGCATCTGCATCTCCCAGTTGTTCTTGGGTGTGAGGCTAACTGCAGTGCTAATCATCAGAGTCTAGGCCGTGCCATTTCTTTTTAGTTTGGTTTGTTTGAGTTCTTTCTTCAGTTTGGTTCCAGTCCCAGTTTTTGAACTAGATACATGCTAACCAAAGACCAATATTTTTGGCCATCTGTATCCTCTGCTTCAGATCTGGACTATAACTGATCTTTCCCTGCTCTACTCTTACTTGTTTATGTGCAGCAGAGAAGCACGAGGCATGTAGCAAGTCACTGGGAGATTTTGTCTCTGGGATGTATGCTACAGTCTTATTTGTATGCAGGCACATATGTGGGAGGGATATTTTCTGTGTCTGCTTCCAAAGCCACAAATATCCTCTGTTTTCAGAAGGGCATTCCCAACAAATTTGTACCTACTTATGTTGAGAAAAAATTATTGCAGACCAGAAAAAAAAAAAGTCCCTTACATTATCATTAAATATAATACTTTATAGCACTTTAATTTTCCTGTGCACTTTCCAAACACTAATCAATTAACTATCAGTTGTGGAGAGAGCCAGTGTAATGATTTATTATTTGTTAATCTGGGTAACAAGGCTTATGTTCCCACTGGCAGCTCTCATCTAGCACTCAAGATTTAACTCCTCTATTCGGAGATGTTTGCCCAGCATACAGATTCACACATGGGAAATTGGAACATTTTTCAAAGCTGATCATAGTGCAGATATTTTAAATGGCTATTGGATTCTAACTAACTCTGGGGAATTGTTTTTCTCACTCTTCCAGCCTTAAAAACTTTCTCACGTTGGAAAGAAGATTCATTTTCATCTGTAGAAACATGATTATTGGGAGGGGGCGTGGGATCACACAGCTAACTCCTCCTATGGTAGTCATTTTGCTTTGGGGTGTCCACAGATCAGGCTGCTGCCAGCTGCTTGGCTGGTTTCATTACCAGCAGGCAAAGCAGCTTCTCAATTGAATTATGTCACTGCTCCTCACAACTGCAGCATCTGTCAAGAGAACTGTTCCAAACACCCTGCTAAGGGTCTGTGCCACTACTGTCCTTCAAAGCTGCACACAGCATGGAGATCATCATCATTATTCGAGGGGCATGCAGATGTCCACTGAGCTGGATAATGTACAAATACATAGATAATGACAATCCCAGTCTAAAGAATTTATAACCAGTGAGTGCAGGACAGAGGTTCCCGCAAGTGCATTGCTTTCTCAATAGACATTTCTTTATTGTAGAGATGGGCCATTAGGAAAACTTTCCCTTGCTCTTCCAGTGACTGCAGAACTAGGGTGTGAGCAGTCCCTTTACCAGAACCTCTGCCCAGCAGCTTCTGAAGGGGCATATTAGCAGCAGACTAGTGAGGGTTTGGAAGGCTTTATGTGCCTAAAGGCCTTTTGGAAACATGGGAGCACTGCTGTGCTACACAGTTTGCACTGCAGACTGTAGGTGGTCCCTGAGCTGCAGAATTAAAGACTTGAGATACAAACAGATAACAAAGATTGTATGAAATGGATGTATCTTCACTGCAGCTTCAGCCTTTAGTTTTAAGGTCTCATAAGAGACATATTTTGTAGTATGTAGTTTATCAGCTCTCCTCACTCCATTATGCCAGCCTTTGGTTTTTGCATTTGGTTTCCCATTAGTTCTAAGCCTCTTCCAGCTAAATGAACATCAGATTATTTCTCTGTTGATGTACATTTGTCACCCCAAACAGAAGCTCATAGGGGCCCATTCCTCATTCTCATATGTGGCATTGTAATTTGACATAAAGATTTACTGCTTTAGCACTGCCTGGCAGGGAACAGGCATTCCCATAATGAGAAGAGCAGTCATACAGCTGCATCTGCGCATGGCTGTCCAATACATGCTGCTGATCACAGGTATTTCTGGGACAGCACTGAAGCCTTAGCTACACTTTGGGCGGACCAATACCACTGTCTGAGTTAGGAAATGGATCTTCATTGTGTTCTATTCACTTATTTCTATTTGTTTGGGCTGTGTGGCTCAAACACTTGGTTTCTGGCAGCATCATAACCCAGCAGTTCTCTGTCTTTTCCAGGTGGATCATATCTTGTTAGGTGAGGAAAGATTTATAGATGAAACACTCACATTTATTAGCACAAGTGTGTTCTCTCCCATAAATCCCTTTCCATAACGAAATGGTTTTGGAGTACCCCACCACTGTGCTGCAGATACTCTGTGTCTCTGCACAAACTCTAACATTTCCAAACTACTTCCTTCAAACCAGGGGAAGTTGTGCACCATTTCTTTTAAAGCCAGCATGCTTTGTGGCTGTTCCTTCCCAGCCCACTGTCTTCTGCAGAGATGTTAAATGTTAAAGGCTTCGAGGAGACCTTATAGTGGCTTTCCAGTATCTGAAGGGAGCCTACAGGAAGGCTGGGGAGGGACTATTGACAAGGTCTAGTAATGTCAGGACGAGGGGGAATGGGTTTAAGCTGGAGGAGGGGAGATTTAGACTGGATGTTAGGAAGAAGTTCTTTACAGTGAGGGTGGTAAGACACTGGACCGGGTTGCCCAGGGAGGTTGTGGATGCTTCCTCCCTGGAGGCATTTAAAGCCAGGCTGGATGAGGCCTTGAGCAACCTGCTCTAGTGGGAGGTGTCCCTGCCTATGGCAGGGGGTTGGAGCTGGATGATCCTTGAGGTCCCTTCCAACCTAAACCATTGTATGATTCTGTGAATCAATCCAGCAACAGCTGTAAATAGAAACTGCAAGAGGACAACAATAGATTTGCCCATGGAGTCATCAACATTTTTTGTCCCCATTTTTTTGCATCCCATACAAGAAAGATACAAGTTTTAAAACCTGTTAAAATAAGAGATAATGTCTTAGTTTTTAGGATATTTCCCTTGGCTGCAGAATGCTGAGGTTCACATCCCTTTTCTATCTCATTCCATGCAGGAGCAGATATCTGGTTCTTGACATTACACATTAGTGACCTCCCAGTTTGT
Source organism: Tricholaema leucomelas (assembly GCA_013400475.1). Taxonomy (NCBI): domain Eukaryota; kingdom Metazoa; phylum Chordata; class Aves; order Piciformes; family Lybiidae; genus Tricholaema lacrymosa; species Tricholaema leucomelas. The sequence continues at coordinate 952,382 of WAAF01004838.1, read as the reverse complement.
CTAAAAATCAGTCTTTAGCTTTGCTCTAATGGTCATATAATTAGTTATAAAAATGGCACAGATCTAACAGGAATAATCGAGACCAAAATGAACTACCATTTGTAAACAACAGAAAGTGTTGAAGAACTTGGTCAGATGCAAGTAAAGAGAATTAGTGAAGTAGTTTCAGAGGAGAGAGGTGAATTAGCACAGTATCTTGTACTGTGTGAAGGAGAACTTCATTTGCATAAAACCTTCTCAAAGCATATGGAATTAGCAGGTCCATTTTCACACTTTGCCTACAAAAGATGTCATATTCTGTCTCAGGTTTATAAATAGTTTTGGATAGTTTTGTCACTGTAGGTATCTCATTGCAATGTGTGCCTTTATAGCTTACTCCAGCATCCCAAGGAAGGTAAATTGCAGGGACAAGAGCACGCTTTTACGTGGACACCTGAGACTCATGCTGTGTGCATTCACAGTTGTGTCGATTGTAAGCATACTACTGCCAAATCCCTGCTGCAGACTTCAGGCAGACCTTTTGTACTGTTGCCCTGTCATTTGGCTTACATGGAGTAAAACATTTTAAAAACTAAAGCTGACCTTTCATAAAACCCAGAAAAAATGACATAAGAAAAGGCTTATTTGGCTTATCTATGTGTGTTTGTTCTATCTGAGACCTGCACTGCACTGTTCCATGTTGGAGAGTGTTTGGCTGAGATGTTGGAAGTGTGGCAGAGATGCACTGCAGGAGGGCTAGAGAACACCCTCACGGACAGTGTTTTTCTCCCCCCAGGAGTACGAGTTCACGGTGCTGCCCAACGCCTACATGATCCACATGCCACATGCCCCCAGCTTCGACATCACCAAGTTTCGCTCCAACAAGCAATACCGCATCTGTCTCAAGACCCTGAAGGAGGAGTTCCAGCAGGATATGTCACGCCACTATGGCTTTGCAGCCCTCAAATATCTCACGGCAGAGAACAACAGCTAGCATAGCAGAGCCTGCGTGTGGGAAACAGGGACACCAGAGGGAGGAGCTGCTCACTCTTTGGGGCCAAGGCTTCAGACGTCGAACTGAGAAATACTTTGTGTTTTTATATCATACGCAGCAGTTCTAACAGTAGAAATTTGAAGTGACATGTCTTTGGACTGTGCTCATTTGTCCCTTCCCCAACTACTCCAGGCCTTTCAGCTTTAGCATTTGTGAGGTGTCAGGGAGAGGGCCCAGCCATGCGCCCACCCTGCCACCAGAGGAGAGGACTGGGCAGGGGCACTCTGCTGTCTTAAATGCAGAGCAAAGACAGACCTTCGGAATCTAGGATCTCACGTTGCTATTTAATAATTTGACATGCTTTTTATCTGTAAAGGAAGATCTTCGGGTCGCTGTCCTGTGAATTTCAAATCTGCACTATTCTAAAAGGGAACTTTGACCTGTGCACTTCCACAGGGGCCCTGTTAACATGGATGACCTTGTTAATGCAGGATGAGCCAAAGGTCTGAATCAGCCTTGAAAATGAAGGGGACGCTTATACAATACTACACTCCAGAGAAGGTGTTTCACTGGTTTAGGTGTATACATGATATTGGTTGGTCTTTTATTCTCAAATTAGTTGTTTTATCAGGAAAAGTCCCTGTAACCCACCCTGCCTTTTCCCCAGTCCTAAATGCTGCTCCTTTCCTTGCCAAGGAAATGTCTCCCTTGTGTTTCTTTGCCATCTTCAGTTCTGGTGGTCCAGTGAAGAAGATCAGTAGCTCTGCCAGAAAGTGAACAAAACTTGTCAGTGTAAGGTCTGTTTTCACCAGAGCAACTTGTTTGTGTGTGTGTGTCTCGTAAAATAAAGGGCCTGGCTGTAACTCTATCTTTTTTAGGCAAGAGTTGGATTTTGCCTGTAAGGCACTGTGTGGGGGATACTGATTTGTAGGCTCTTTTCTCAGTCCATGTCCATCTATAAAGGCACTGGGCCTTGGGCTTTAAGAGAACTTCTTTGCTGAACAGGGAATATAAACTTGGTGCTCTCCTGCTGCCTGCTGCAAGGTCTCAGAACTACTTCGTTAAAGGAGTTTATAATTAAAAGGAGCAAAACTGTCAGGAATAAACTCCCCATTCGAGGGGGAGAAAAGAATGTGTTGGGAATCTGAGTGTGAGTGTTTGCTTGAATGTGGGCTGGTCAAGTTCACAGCTTCGGTACACACAGGAGCATGCTGGAGGGCGAACAGGAAACCTAACAAGCAAAATGCAGAATACAAGACACTGGACTTTTTACCATTTCCTTTATTCTTCAGTATTAATGTTGTGTTTACATGGGATGAAGAGGCGAGGTTTAATGCACTGCCCTCTTGCAGGGCTATTTGTAATTTCTATTGCAGTGTTAATAGAGAAAGCAGAAACAGCTCAGTGATAAATGCATCTATCTCCCTGCCCCAAATCCCTGTGCAACCACACATACCAATACCACTGCCTGAGTTGGGAGATGGATCCACGTTGCGTTCTGCTCACTTCTTTTGTTTTTCAGCCACTGGACCTTCTACCTTCCTCCCCACCTCTTCCCTCTAGAGCTTGGTTTTATTTCTAACCTGACATTTCATGAGCGCTGTCTGTCGTGGTAGAAACCATGCGGTTCAACCAGACATTTAAACTACAAATATCAGTTCATCATGCTGTGTATATATAAGAAAAGCCAAAAAAGGCAACATCTTTGACAAGAAATAAAAAAGGGTATATATAAGAAAAGCCAAAAAAGGCAACATTTTTGACAAGAAATAAAAAAGGGGTGGGAAGCTACATGTAACTTTCACTTTTTTACCCTGGGAGTGTTAACTGCCTAAGAATACATCACTGCAGACTTTTCCAAAGTGCTTTTCTTCTGTTCTTATTGGCTTTATGTAAAGATTTACATAAAAAGCTGTGATGAGCTGGGAAGCAATGAAATGAGTGCTTGGTCCTGTCTAAAATATATTCTTTTAAAAAACCCAAAGTCTTAACTCCCCAAGTTCTCTATTACTCACCATTAAGGGCTGAGGTCACTGTACATATTGATTAGGAGAAGAACCCTGCAGCACCAAGTTCTGTTGATTAGCTAATGTGTAGAAAGGGATCAAAATCTGACCCTAAGAGAGGTTAACATGGCTTGAACCTACATAGAATCTCCAGTCAGTACTTCAGTGTGGCCACCGTTACCTTTTATATGTATTAAAACCTTTGTGTTCCGGATGTACATTTCTCTCTATTTTAACAATGTTGCTTAAGAATGTAGTGGACTTCCCTGCAGCAGCATAACCTGTAGCATGGACCTCTACCTAGTCTGAACGTGTCATTGTCAACATGAACGTTATCCTTTCCTCGGTGGTCATGCGATACGGATTGGGGAGCAGGGAGGTAATTATTTGCTACTTGTCTATCTGTACAGTGAGTCATGGGATCTCTTGGACAGGCTTAGGTGTGCTGACTGGTGTGATCAGATCAAGGATTGATAGGAGGGTCAAAGAGCCCCTTTCCTTTCACTCACTTGACTGACTTCTATCTGTTACATCATGTTTGTCTGTGTCCTTCATAATTTGGGAGTTGTGAGTCTTGGGTTTTTTAACAAATTCCAGTCAGTTTACATGATAGCAAATCAGAATTTACATAACTGTCTGTAACTGCCAGCGCTCCTCCAATACGATGAAAAAAACCACCACTGACAATAATGAAGAGCCCCAACTCAGTTATAACACTGTCTTCCAGTCTTCTGCTGTAGTAGGTATTTGCTAGGAACTTTGTTACTTAATTCTCAATTTTCCCCTGAAATATCTGAGAAATATCAGATGAACCTGGTGACATAAATGTCTTTGATTTATTGATTTGTTCCACCAACTTCTCTCTTGAGTCTTCAGTCTATGACTTCTCCTTATCTTTGATATTTGGAAAGTGTGAGTCTCATTTAGATATCACTCCAGCACCCTCTCTGGTGAAGACTGATGCAAATAAATCATTTAGATTCTTGGCAATGTCCTTATTGTCTTTGTTACTTCTACTTGTTGGTCGGGGTGGCAAACCAGTTTTCTCAGGTTTTCTGCTTTTGGTGTACTGAGCAAATGTGTATTTTCAGTTTAAACTTCCTACTGTTTGCTCTTCAATTTCCTTCTTAGTGTGCTCAAACTCCATCTTAACTATTATACCTTCCTTTGAGCTTTACAAAGTTTTGGTTTCCATTCTCTGAAGGTTTCCAGTTTGGCCTTAATGATTTCTAAATTTTCCAGTTTAGTCATGCCAGCATTCCCTTGTCCATGTCTTCCATTTATCTAAGGGGACTCCATACACAATGGCTATTTACAAGGCCTTTTCATTTTCAGTCTGAGCATTTTTTTTTCTTTTCTTTTTGTTTAGGGCCACTGATTCTTTCTTTGAAAAGAAAAAGAGGATTTTAGTTTTACATTTTTACATGAAATACCATCTTACTCTAGTGTTTGTGGGTTTGTATTTTTCTCTATAACCTTCTTAAATGCTAACCTTTCCCTAAGTAGGGGATCAGAAATAAAATGGCAAAGAATTCTTTTGTTTTTCTAATTTGGGCTCTTACCCTGGCACACATTCATCTGTGTCTCCATTTTCCCCTTCCACTCCAAAATATTGACACATATGAGTCACAGCGAACTTTTCGTTCCCAGAACATGAACTCTGTATTTCCCAGCACCTTCTGACGTCCCACCACATTTCAGACATAATTATTATTCCAAATAGTAATCTGCTGGCTAGCACCCCATCCTCCTATTTTTGTTTTCATGCTTCTCTCTGTGGTGTAACAGGCTTTGCAAGTTTAAGGTTTGGGCAAAACACTTGCCTATATTTAACACCTTACTGTTATCCTCTCATATGTTTCCATGATTTCTCTGTGTTGTCACAGTTTATGCCTTCAGATGTCTAGCTGTAGTTTCCATCCTATCATTTTCTGGCTAAATGTCATCTACTATTTGACTACCTGACAGATTTTGGTCTGTCTTTGTTTATCCCAAATAGTATTCAGTATCTATCAGAGGTGTTTTTTCCCCAAGTCCTACTGTAGTAATTCCTTCTGACCGTGCTAGTTTCCTGTGTGAGCAATATGGTTCCACTTCATCATTTACACTTTTTTTCTGTTTGTAATCTCTTGGACTCCAGGCAGCTGTACCTGCAGATCCATTGCTTTTGTTAGACTGAATATCACATATGCTCACATTATTCCTAAAGCACAGATTTTTCACCTGCCAGGCTTCGTGTGGTTTCTATGTAAATCATAAACTCCGTTTTCCTTTTGCTGCAACAAGCAGAGGCACTTTGTAGTGTTATTTGTAGTAGCTGATGGCGCGGAGTAAGCCCTATGTTAGAGGAAAAGGCATAAAAACCTTGTCAGAATTGTAGCTGCTGTTTCTCTCTGCAGGGAAAAATCAAGCCCTAGCACAGCTGAACAGTTTTATAAATGCCCTGTGCAAAACACATTGCACATTATTTTCTGGTAGGTATAACCATACATCGTCCAATTAAATATGAAAAATACATTTTTAATGTTCTCATTTTAACATGCAATTCTATCCAGAAGATAATGCATTTGCTTCAGTATCTTGCCAGCTTCCCCCATTACTCCAGCCTGCCTAATAACCCCATCTGTTTTTGGCTGAGAAAGATTAATGAGAAGCAGCACAGGGAATCCTGGTAAATCAGCAGATGTATTACTCTTCGGCACTGCACGGGACACTCCTTCCTACTCTGCCAGACACTGTATGGGTGTTCTTCAGGTTTCAGTGCAGCAACAGGAGAATACAGCAAGCTCAGCAAGTGGGGTGAGCATCATTATTTATGAACTTCAGCAAGATCTAATCCATTAGATGGTGGGAGTGCTAAAAAAAGAATGTATCATTGTTAGCTCAAAAAAAAAAAAACCGACTTCAATTTTAGGAAGAGAACAGCTAAGTTTTTGCAACTCAAGTAAGTGAAACTGGAACAAATAAGTCCCTATCAGACAATGACTGCAAATAACCTAGTATTTCCACTGCAGTGTTAAAAACGAAGTATTGATGGCTACATGAAGCATTTTTTACAGTAGCAATTCATGTGTATTTAGATGGTGTGTTTGCATCCAAACATTTAAGTGTCTTGAGGGTTATTTGAATATTGTTACTTTGCTTCACAATATAAAATTAAGTTTGGAAAAACTTTTGGCTGTGCACAGCAAGTTATTGCTGGAGAAATGTGTACAAAACTACATTTAGAAACAAGGTAACAGGTTGGACTTGATGATCTGTGAGGTCTCTTCCAACCTTGGTGATACTGTGATACTGTGTGTGATACCTTCCTTTTGTGGGAATCTCTTTTCATCAGTAGTTCTACATTCCCAAAACAAGACACAAAGTCCTTGAGACATTCCAAAGGAGCTGCATCTATGTCAGTTGTCTGAGTCTTTTACAGCTGCTTGGGATTTGGGATTTGTTTGCTCTGCGAAGCAGAATTGTTATGATTACTTGAAAAAATAATCTGGGAATTAGAAAGCAAGCCAAATATTTATTTGTGTGATGGATCATATAAATATATTTGTCCAGACGTGTTAACAGCTACCGCAGTGAAAGTGTTGGCTTATTGGGGGTGCTCAGGATGCAAAAAGTATGAAACATAGGCTGAGATCTTAGCATCTCTTAGCACCTCATTTTGGGCTGTGTCTCCCCCTCATAGGATGAGAACAGCTTCCTGTCTCTCAACTAATTACTGTTTCTGTAGGCTTAAAATGTCCTAGATCTCTCTATCAGGGATCCATGGGAAGTCACTTTGCAGGTGACAGAGTCTGTATTTAAGCTCCATGGTCCATAGCCTTGAGATAAAAAATTTCAATCTGGAAGAAGTAGTTTTGACCCAGGAGTAATTCTCTGTTCAGGCTTGTAGACATCACTCTCACCAGATACATTCAAGAAGAAGTCCTCAAACACAAGGCCAAGTAATTCAAGCCAAGCATAACCTATTCCTCGGTATTACAGCAAAATAATTCTCAGACGATGGATGTGGAAATGTTCAACATTAACCATCATATTGCAAGACTCCTGCTAAGAGGATCTAATATTTCAAGTTGCTGGTGGAGCTGGTGATTTGCTCATACAATGTCCCTGTCCCCTGGCACGTATGTAATAGCACATGGTCTCTACATATCATGTGAAGGGTGTTTTTAGAGGACTCTTCTTTCATCCTGTGCACAGCATGGATGGTATTCAGAGAATGAAGCAGCTGGGTGATAACTTCTTTTTGACTTTTGCTCTCATTGAGCTATTCATGGTATGATAGCTGCCTTGATTCTGAGCAAAGGCAGATTGTTTTTTCCCTTTTTTTCCAAAGGATAGGTTTAAACTGTGATTTAGGAAAATCAATTACCCTCTGTGCTCTCAGGCTTCCTGAGCAGAACGCCTGGGGTTCTGTTCTGCAGGTTTTTCTCATGTGGAGGGATCCTGTAGTGATGATGGAAATTACACATTCAGAAGCCTTGTAGCACTCACCCCCAGCCTGTGAATGCTAAAAGTTGAATGTGCAACAGTGATGAATCCCAGCTCTGTGCAAGCATGTCTGTTCCGTTTCTAGGAGCACTGTGAAGGCTATAGTCAGTCTGTCAGTAAGCAGTGAAATGACTGAATAAATAACTGGGGGTGTGGTCATGAGGGATTTGTCTCAAGTAACTAAATTTCTAGAGGCATGAGGAAGGTGAAAGCATTCAGAGGTCACTCAGAAAAACTGTAGTGTCTATGGGTTGGTCTAAGCTCACTCTAGATCTGTAGCATTTCTTATCCAACACTGACCAACCTGTAGAAAATTATATGGGCTATAAATTCATGAAAGTCAGCACTGAGATTAAACCATCCTCAGCTCAAACACACTTAATTTGTTTCAGTTCTTTGGATTCCCACATTGCTCCTTTGGTGATCATATATAGAAAAAAAAAGGATATAATAGCAGCTTGATAACTGTAGGAGTCTGACTACCCAGCCATTTTACATTGTCAGCACTGAGGTCAATAGTTGGGGCAAAGCTGAAGTTAGTGAGGTTCATAGAATTTCTTCTTTTAATTTGCCTGTGGATCTGTTGTTCCAGCAGTGCTCTTCAGCAATGCCATAAGGAAAGGAAAAGCTATCCTGTGCTGATTGATCCATGAACTCCTCATCCAGCTGGAACTAACCACCAGCAGCAGGAGAGAAGCCACATCACTGTCTGCTTTGAGGTTTTGTAGATGACAATAGTGAGTTCAGTATAGAATCTCTTACTCTGCTGATAGACTTTGCTGAGCTTTCCTTCATTTCAGATGTGTACTGGCTGTGCGTGATAGAGGCCCCTTAGTGTTAGCAAGAGATGGAACTCAGCAGTTTACTGGTTCAGAATTAGAGCAAGAGATTTGTTCATTTTCTTTCAACACCTTGCACATGGTTTACTCATTATATTAGCACCAATTAATCCAGCTGGCCTGAGTGTTCAGCCCAGACAGTAAACTTCTTCTGCCTATGTGCATATTAAAATAGATAACAAAATGATGCTGTCTGTAACATCATCGAGTATTGCTGTACAGGTTCAAATGGCTCATGGAGAGGTTCCATCTCTTGCTTTTCACTGATAGGTTTTATTCAAAGAACAGCAAAGGCAGCCCAAAAAAAAAAGTGATGAGGATTCACAGAGAGTCATCAGTGCAAAATACCCACAGAGCTAACCTGCCAGCTTTTGTCATGAACACAGAGAACACAAGCAGCAGCATCTTTTTTCTGGTTACATTTCAGGGAGCCAAACAAGTGCACGTAATAAAAAGAACTCAACCAGAACACTGAAGGCAAATGTTTTATACTTTTTTGTTGCTTTTGTTTCTGTTTTCTTCTGTGAAAATAACAGTCTGCAAAACTTTTTCATTTTATTAAGCTGATAGAGCTCTCTTCTGTATCAGTCAGACTTGCAAAGATTACAGCATTGTCTGGGGTGAACAACCAAACTGAGGGGTCATTGAGACATCCTCAACACCACTTCCGTGCAGAGAAAGACTTTCCTGTAGCCTGGGGGATTCTTTCCTTTGTGCTATCACAGGTTTTATTTCTGTCTTAGCAGTGTCTCTTCCAGTAAGAATGAAGGACTGTTGGCTTGTGCTAGACCACTGTGTGAGTTCATTACTAAAACAATATTTCTGGCATAGCATCTGGGCCTCCACATGAATTCATTCTGCAGAAGTTTTTCCAGTCTTAATCTTCAAGCCTATACCTGAGATAAAATTCAACAATTTGGAGCTCTAAGAGTGGGATTGTTATTCTTTATTTTTAACATATTCATATTGTTCAAACTTTTGTGACCACTATGAAAAAATAAGGAGAAAGTCATTGCAAGTAATCCAGTGGGATGAAATCAGTAGCATTTAGGAAGGAAGCTACTTAAGCCATATATTTTAGCACAAGTTTGTACAATTTACTACTTTGTTACTGTATGTGTAGGGCTCTATTTCAGGGTTCTTCTTCAGTCAGCCCATTCTTGGGTTTTCCACTTTTTCTCCACATTCTAAATCTGCTTCACCCCTAAATCCATGCTTCTGTTAGCCTTGGTTAGGAGTTGGCAGGTATTTTAAAGATAGTGCAGACAGTTTTCACGGTACTGAAGGATAGAAAAAGACAGTTCTGTAGTCCCAGCTCTCCCTATTGCTGGGAACAGGCTGGCTCCCTTATAGCCAGCAAGAACTATTTTTACAAAAACAAGGTAAAAACAAATATTTGAGGAAGAGAAGGTTGAGAGACTTAGGCTTTCATTGGCACTAATGCCAAAGCAAGGCACAAAGTCCAGGACATAACACCTTACAAGTTGATAGCCATGCATAAAGTGACCACGGTGATTATTTTTGACTGGAGGAAACAAAGACTATAGAATACTTGACAAAGAGCATTTGAATTGCCTTTCACAAAGGCCTCTGCCAGTAGCCTAATTCCCAATGGACAAACAGTAACTAGCATAACAAGTCTACAAACGTTCCATTTCCTTCCAACCTTACTAAAGATCATGTTGGCATCAGTCTGTTTCTCCACCCTACATCAAAGGATCCAAAACCTGAAGAAAAGTATCAGCAGATGTTATAAATAGTGAATGTACTTTGGAATGCCAGAATTCCTAGGTTTTTCTGTGCTCAGCCATAGTCATTCAGGCCCAAATTCAGCCCATGCAGCTTGACAGCTGATTGAAACCCACAGTGTTGTCAGTCCCCTTACTTTCCATTGACAGTCAATGAACTGCACGGGAGTTCTGCAGAGGGCAGTTTTGTTCACCTGAGCCCTATATCACCCCTTGCTCTCTAGCTAGCAGAAAAAGTTACAGTGCTGATGATCCCCACGCAAGTGCCTCAGGTGTGTACACCTGCCAAAAGTAGCATGGGAAAAACCTGGGCCAGGGAGCACCAGTTTTAGAGCTACCACCTACTCATGTGAGATTGCAGGTGTCAAAATCCCCTGGAAACTAAGCAGTAAGTGCTACAAGGCAGCATACTCAATATTAGCTGACAAACTTGAAAACAGCAATCTATATGATGGAAAATGTGTGGGCAGATCAGCCATGGGAGGGGAGTGATTTGTGGACTCCTGAGACTGATACACATTGTGACAGGCAGCTTGAGCTAACAGCCAGGAAAGCATTTCTTTTCATCACAAAGCTGTGCTTCGTAATGACGGTTAAAATATTACCCCCAGCATTCATTGCTGGTCAAGTTGTGCAATATTCCTTGCACTGTATTACCGCCCTGCAGCTCTGTCAAGAGCTAGGTCAGCAAGGGCCAATCTCTTTTCAGTGGTCAGCAGCAATAGGGTGAGGAACAACAGCTACAAATTGGAACATGGAATGTTTCACCTCAACATGAGGAAACACTTCTTTACGGTGAGGGTGACAGAGCACTGGAACAGGCTGCCCAGAGAGGTTGTGGAGTCTCTGCCTCTGGAGACTTTCAAAACCTACCTGGATGCATTCCTGTGCAAACTATCCTGGGTGATCCTGGCTTGGCAGGGAAGTTGGACTTGATCTCTGGAGGTCCCTTCTGACCTCTAAAGTCTGTGATTCTGTGATTTGCAGAGAAAGTGTCATCCAGCACTTTTGGGACAAAGCAGATAAAAAATCCATGAGACAGAATTTAAAACAGGCAAAACAGAATAAGAAAAAAGAAAAAGAAACATCATCAAAATAAACAAACAAAACCCCCAACAACAACAGCCTTTAACTTGTGTTTCTTCTTAAGATTCAGACCTCATCTATTTCCTTTCATGACCCAGGTGATTTTATGTTCTCCAGGGCGAAAGTGGGATGTTGTGACCTTTAGAGTGAACCATGCATGAAACAAGGCTTGTAATTTTCTTAGAGGGCTTGTGGCACTGAAGGCTTTTGAATCTGCAACTCACCACCCTGTCACCATGTTACCTGACTGGCTGGCCTTCTGCTTGAACTAATACTGAACTCTTCTGTTTCTCTCCCAAGGTTGGGGAAAGATTCTTAAGTAACATTTCAGGAAAGAATGAAGAAAATTGGATCTTCTTTCATTTTGCTGCCCCACCTCCAAAGTACCTTCTCCTTCCAGAGTTAAGACTGAGGCAACTCGCATTTGACACAAACCACTGAACTTACATGTATGCTTCAGTCCTGTGTGTAAGTTTTCTAGGCAACAACTTTATTGGGGAAAATACTGTTTAGATTGTGTGTGCAAAATAAACGGCTTGTAAATATTTAAAAATGAAACAAACCAAAACAGGTTAATTTTCAGTTGTGCAATAAAATTGTGGAATAATCCTCTCGGTTCCTTTCCAGTGTCTGACTTGACATGTGCTGCTTTCAGGAGCGTACCGGCTGTTGTTTCTTCAGATGGAAATGAGAAAAGAGAGGTCATGGAGTGGTTTGTTTCCAGCTTTAAGCTTTTTATTTTTAATGTTTCTTTGTCACTCCCTTAAATCTGGTTTATTCCTCCAGCTCTCGTTCAGTGATACACAAGGCTGTTCCCACTAAAGACAGGTGAGTCATTATCTGCTCAGAGTTAATCGTACTTTTATCTGCTTTATTTGACCTTGACCTTCTTCCTGCTGTTGTCTTTCTGTAATCAAAGACAACACTTTGACAGCCTTCGGTGGGGGGGGGGGAAAGGAATTGCATTCAGTTCCTATTTAAATATGAGAACAAGCAGGTGAATTTTCTGCAATGAGTGAATGATACCTACCACCACCGTGATAGCAAACCCAGCTAACAGGTTAGTATTGCAAATGCTTTATCTGCAAGGTGGAAGCATGGATTTCCATTATATAGGAGTTCTTCTCTTAATAATAGAAATAACTATGCAAAAAGCCTTTGCTCTTAATCAATTAACCTTTGCTGATAGGTCTTTCAGGTGCTCAAAGCTGCAATTGCACCTCCCATAATCTCACAGCTGGTATATGCTTTAGTACTATATAAGTAGGACCATAGGACTACTGCTCTCTCCTTTCCTCTTCCCTTTCTCCTTGGTGGCCTCAGGCTTCTCTGCAGAACTTAATTATCGACCTGGGAGATGGGAGCAAGCTGCAAAGACAGGTCAGCTGCATAATCCTTTATGGTCTCTTTTGTGGTTTGGGCTTTTTTTTTTTTTTAAACCAAAATTCAAAGTCTACTGTAAAAATGTGTTTCCTGGAGATGCCAGCACAGCATTTACGCTTGTAGGGACCTCGTGAAGAAAAGGATGTTGCTGAATGTAGGGTATGAAGCTTCTCTCACAGACTGATTAGAATATGTACAAAAAATAGTGTAAGTCAGGAAGTTAGCTGAGTTTCTTGGTTTTCAGACAGTTACAGAATCAAATGGAGTTTGTGTGATACAGGAACAGGATGGGACTCTAACAGAAGTTAGAGCTTTGGGTTCATTATCAGAAACATAAATACTAAGAAAAAGTATATATGCATGCAAATAGGTAGAAGAAGAATTCACAGAAAAGGAAGATGAAGGGCTGGAAATGTGCAAGTGGGAGTTTGATAAGCTGAACTCTGCAATCACTGGAGGAAAAAAGAAAACCTGCAGGTGTAACTCCCTTGAATTTCCTGACTCTGCAGCAAGGCAGAGCTGGCTTGCACTGGGAAATGAATGATTGAGCAGGTGCAAGAAGTGAATGGCATTAACTGTGTAAATAGCAGCTGGTTTTCAATAATCGGGCTCCCAGAAGGGATCCTCTGCCTATGCCATTTCCATAATACCCACAACTCTTCCTATCCATCCACCTTTGGCAAATCAGTAATAAAGAACAGAATTCCTTTAGGATTTATGTCAAATATTAATGCTTCAGGACAGATGCAGTAGGGCAGATTACAGTGTGTTTACCCTGCGGTCAGAGCTTGTGTCACCAAAAAGGGGCAGGTTGAATTCCCAAGACTGAAGGAGAGATACAGAGTGTTACCCGTTTCTGTACCAAGGCTCTCCAGAGCCTCTGCACAATTCCCAATGGTCTTTGTGTAACCTTCAAGCTGCTTCAGAAGAAGAGCTAGTTAGTGACCAGGTCATACAGACAGATGTGGGATGTGTGTATTCGCTGCCTTGGGTATGTCATGCAGCTCAAGAGCCAGGTGTCATTCAGGCTGGTGATGCTGATGAGAGTTCTGTCACAGACTCCCTGGTTTGCTACTTGAATTTCTGCCTCAGGCTTCCATGGATCAGATCTAGCTATCATTTCTTCACTTTCCTGTCACAAAAAGCATAGCCTACAATTCCCCTGCTTTCTCCCTTTGCCTCAGTTATATCTCAATAATAAGTATTGCAATATGATAGTATGAATCACATGCCCTGTATGGTCACTGTATCTGTAAGGTTCCTACTCTTTGTGGGGAAAAAATAAAATCAAATCTAATTCACATGTCAACACTTGGATTTTGTAGCCCAGGTGTCTGGAGATTCTGAAAACTTCAATCTTGGTAACTTTTTATTTGGATATAAATGAAAGCATATTCATAGCCAAGCACAAAAAAGTGTGGCAGTTGTGCCAGCTGCTTGTGGTGAAACCTGTACCGTCAGCTGGTCACTAAACAGCCTTCCTATTCCAGGAGAGAAACAGCATTTTGCTGGCATTCACCCTCAGTTTGCCTCCAGAGCTAGCCATTTCAGGTGGTAAATGGCAACAACCTCTCAGAGCTCTCATTTCAGACTGCTGCTGATGTAGCATCTTCCTGTGTGATGAGTCCTGATTGTCAAGGTTAATTCTGCAATTATAAGTGCTATCCACTTTTTTTTTTTAAAACAAAAGCAAGTATTTTGAAGTATCCACCAGGGAACAGGATGAACAACTCTAATGGGTTCAATTCATCCTCTGCTTCAGGGCATAACTCCAGTTCTTAGAAGCAGTTGTTCTTCTTTCCTGAACTACACAGGCAAGTGTGAGCCATCCATATACAGTTGCCTTTCCTTTATCATGCCCTTGGATTATTCTTTCACTTGAGGACTCCAGTGTATTTCTCGCTGAGAGGAGCTCTTTCATCTTGTTCTCGGGGTTGCTCACCTGTTGCCAGCACTGCTCCTAAGAAGACCCAAGTCCTTGTCCCTTCTTCAGCTGATCAGATTTCTTTAGTGCTGGAGGAGCACAAATGTACACTCTCATTCCTGCTTTTTACCTACTGAGCCTGAGCAATGTTCGCAGCAAGAAGGAAACGCTTGCTTAGGTTTGTGAGAAATGAATCAGGAGCTCTGTACTACTGCTACACCTGACTGATGTGTTGTCTGGTCATTTAGGAATTTTGTAAAGCAAAGTTTGTCCATCATGGTTACCTGGACAAACTGTAAGGAACCATTAAGGAACAAAGCAACATCCAGAGGCTCGCAGGCAAACCTCTTATTCAGGTTGCAGGCTCATCTTAGATATCTGTTAATTACCCAGAATGTTGTTTGCCTTACATATTTGGTAACAGCACCTCAGCAAGTTTAATATCCTGTGACTGATTCTTTGATTAATGTCATATTTCCCTAAATAGGGTGCTTGCCTCCTGGCATGCATGAAACATTAGCTGCAAAGACTTTAGGAGTTGTCTCAGGAACTTTAAGCAGCATGCTGACTCAGCGTGGCTGTGTCTCAGGGGGTAGGGCTGGGGATGTGTGGTGGTCTGTAATAAGTTGCAACATGTTGAATGTCATCTGGGTCACAAGGTGTCTCAGCATTTCTGTATTTGTTTTCCTTTGACCAGAGGCTGGGGGGAGCTTTTATGCTTCATTCTTGCCAGCAATCTCTTGTTGAGAAATCCTATGTGGCTCAAGAAATTTCATTCTTTGGGTCCATTTGGGAATCACCCATATGGTCCTATGTGGATATCTTCAGAGGCATCTGAAAGATGCAAGGAAACTCAGTCCTCAAAGGCTCAGATGAATGAAAGCAAATGTGAGATGCTTCAGTAAGATATATCAGTTGGGTTTGTTCCAAAATGACTTTAATAGGAGAGTAAGCATCACAGCTCAAAGGCTGCCACACTGCTCCATCAAGCAGCAAAGACAGCTCTCTAAGACCAGAAATGTCCCTTCCTAGTGACAGCATTTATTTGTTTGTTTATCTGTTGAGATTTATTTTTAGAAAACTCAACACTGCCCATTCTCAAGCCTTAAGTAACATTCCAGCTTGGAGCTCAGCTCTTGCTTTAGAGACACTGTCTTCAACCTCTTCACCTCTCTTTTGTGTTTTTCCATTTCACAGTGGCTCTTCAGATAGAGAGGCTGTGTGCTTTCATATGGGTAGGCTGGAAGCCTACAAACCACAGGACACTTCAAGCATGGGGAGAACTGTTGTGGCAATTTCCTCCCTGGTCTCTATGTGATACTGCCCTCACAGAGATGATTTTTGCACCATGTTCATCTGAGGTGCCACAGGCTGGCAGGGAGTGTTGGAAATCTTAGATTATTTCAGTGAGGCTCAGTGGTTTCCTCAGAGTTACTCAGAAGGGTGGAAGCAGAGGCACAGATCTGTGTCACTGTGTCCCCATGCAGTGAACCCATTAACACAGCACGATCGTGCTTTTGCTTTCCAGAATAGCAGAGCTGTTTGCAGTTGCACTTGAACTGGTTCATGGATCAGAGCTTTCTCCTCTGACAAGAGAATGCCTGCCTATGAATGATCTGGCTTAATTTCATTGTGTTCTCCCTGCATAGACAATAATTTATTCTGAGCAATAGAAACAATCCACCAGCTCTGCTCATTCCAGTTAAGCATGAGGCAAAGAACCTTAACTTTTAATGTTCCTTAAAATAACAATGGGATGCTTAATTTTCAGCTGGAACCTGTAAAAGTCCTTCTGCCGCAGTGCTACAACTACTTCCCTCAGCTACAACAAAACCTATGAGAGGCTTGGCAGTTTATCTGCACTTTCCAATGCAGTGAGTAGTCACAGCCTTCACCCAGAGCTGGGTGACTGCTCCCTTCATGTTTCTGGCTGTCAGGAAGGGCAGGGAGCCCCTTTCAGCTCAGAGGCTTGAGTTTGGTGTTTATTCATCGCACCTGAATTTTGTGAAATGTTTGTTTCATGAGAAACAGATTTAAATTGGATGGTTCATTGATTTGATTAAGGAAAGTGATTAGTATGGCAGTGAAAACTTGTTAGTCAAAGATTTTTAACCCAGCTGTTCCTGTGGAAAAAAAAAGAATCAGATGGGATTTTACTGCCGATTCCAGCTCTCAGTGCAGCTTGCTTTACATGCTGTTGCAAAGCTAAAGGCACAGGAGTTGGAATGTTTGGTTATTCAAAGGGAAAATAATTCAGCCTGTGCCTGGTTTTTGGGGCAATTAATGAGGCAGGAATTATAAAATATGCAGTTATTTTATTTAAAAAAAAAAATCCCTACCCACAAACTACTTAAAATTGGGTCCTAATTCAGCCAGGAAAAATCTTCACAAGGATGTTTATGGGCAATTCATTAATTTAGGAGGACTGGAAAATTGGAAAAGTTTAGCCACAAATGGCTTTGGCCTACTTACAAATAAAAGGCAGGCTAGAGCCCTAGGAAACATCTGTGCTATTCACGGCAGTGGAATAAGAATTTCAAGATAGTGCCTGGCTCCTTTGGGGCAGTGTTGGAACTACTCAGCATCTTGGTAGCCATTGAGAGGCTTCTAGATCATCCTAGGATCTAGCAGGGTGCTGGGAAAGGCAGACAGTCTCTGACCCGATCCTGATTCCTCTTGGCACACAGGTTTGCAGAAGCACAGACAGGATCTCTTGCAGATGTGCAGAGAGCACCATGTCGGTGGCACTTCTCACCACTTCATGAGGCACTTAATGCCTTCTCCTGGTAAACTTGAGGCACTTAAGTTTCCAGATAGTTCAAGCCTGAAATATTAGGGCTGAGCTGGTCTGAAGCATGAGACAGAGCAGAATACATTGTCCAAGCTGAGAGCAGTGAGGCAGAGCATGTTGTCTGGTCAGAGCAGAACATAAGGCAGAGCAGCACACACTGAGGCAGAGGCAGCACAACCGCTTTCAACTTAGCTCAATGTGCATTATTTGCCTGAGTGCAATGGCTCCTTTGGCCACAGAGATTCTCCAATCGGAATGGCAATTGCAAAACTGACCATATTAGGTGAAACCAGGGATTGCTTACCCTTATTTGTGCAAGACACTAACAAGTACCTAAACACCTGTGCGTACCTGTTTATCACTTTGGGAGGGGTCCTAATGGCCCAAGCCTTTGTTTTCCTCCAGCCCTTGCTTCCCCCATCAACAGAAGAGTGGGGCAAGCCAGGACATCTAATAGGCCTATTAGCCTTCCTGGTCAGTGCCACAACTCTGCTTTACCTTGCCTGGAAGAGAAAGGTGCAGGGCTATGTATGTGCATGATGAGGTAAGAAATGTGTGACCGCATCGCTCTACCTGGGGCAAAATTGCTGTGTCAAATGCTCTTGTTTTTTTTTGATTGAGGGCAAGTGATGAAGGTGTGGTCTGCTGGCTACCAGAAGGGCAGTACTGTGGGGCTTTCTAGGTACTTTCATTCCTGTACCTATCCCCACTGTGGAGTTCAGGAAATGGGATCAAGAAGAGAAGTAAATACTGAAACCCTACACCAAAGGCTGTAATACTGTTGTCCCTTGAGCATCCATTCTCCGTGAACACAGAGTCCTGTGATGTAGGAGAGGTAGTTTAGTGCATTTTAGAACAGTTACCTGTAATAGGCTGAGCTTTACTGGCTTTTAAAAGTGCCAGTAACACAGCCGAAGTGTTCATAAATGTTATCTCCAGGCTGTTCTACAGAAGAGAAAAAAACAAACCAAAACCAAACAAAACCCACCACCTAAACCCCCAGGCTTTACCAATGGATTATTAAGTTCCTTAATAACTTAATAATTAAGCCTGGTGGCTTTTTTTTTTACTGTACAGAAAAGACTGAGGAGAAAGGCAAGGAAATGGAAGGAAACCAGAAAAGGCCTTGTCCTGCATCCTCAGGAGAGACCTAGGGATAGGAAATTCCTGTTCCTGTGTGCCAGGCTGGAGCATAGCTGTTGATTCTTCACGGGATGCAAGACTGGTAAGAAAAAAGTGCCTATACTGAATGAGTCAGACAGGCTCCTCACGTATCCCAGATTCCCCACGCCTTGGCACGTATCGCTGGTCAGGGCTGTGTCAGTGAAAGTAAGAACACAACCAGAACTGTAGCATCACAAGTGTGGAAAAGGGAAACACTGTGTTTAATTCAATCTTTAGATCAGGGGTCCTCAAACTACGTCCCGTGGGCCAGATACGGCCCCCCAGGGTCCTCACCCCGGCCCGCTGGTATTTACAGACCCCCCCCACCCCCGCCGGGGGTTGGGCGGGAAACCAAGCAGCCACTTCCTGCCGCTTAATCCGCTCCCGGCCGCCGCAGCCCACAAGCACCCGCCGGGGCTGGGCTGGAACCAAACTATAGTCTGCCCCCCCGACACTACTGGGCTGGAACCAAACTACAGCCCGGCCCCTGACAGTGTCTGAGGGACAGTGAACCAGCCCCTTGTTTAAAAAGTTTGAGCATCCCTGCTTTAGACATGGTGGGGACACAGGCTGGCAGACAGGGCCACCCCCTATTGCTTTTGCAAGTGCAGGTGTATAAGTGGACTGAGATTGCCCTCTTCTGGCTGGCACTCCCGGTGGGCAGTGCTGATGACAAAGGTAGAGAAGCAGGGCTTTTCGAGTCTCTGCCAGGTCTCTTCCCTCTCCGCGGTATTTAGCCCAGCAGCGGTTCTGCTTTCTTCCTTCTCTGGCGACAGCTGGGCAGGGTCCAATTTCGTTCTTTTGTATTTGATGCTTAGCGCCACTTATTTTTCTCCTGTGGATGTAGCTTTGACCCTGTCTTCTCTTCCTCAGTACAAAAGTTATTGCCCACTGTGCTAGAAGCTGTGTGGAAATGCTAGCTCCCGTTTTTAACAAGTCAGCTAGCAGATTTTAACTATGGCAGTGTGAAAATGTTGAGTGAACGCCTTTCAGAGGGAGTCAAGAAGCTCAAAGAGCGTTCCCCGTTTTATTTACTTTCAGTGCGCAGGTTAATGACTCTCCTCCCTCTCTCGCTTAAGCTTCTAGGGCAGTATTCCCTGACAGGCACAGCCCTGCTGCTTCTGGTGGCACTGCAGTAAAAAAGAACAAAGCTCGCAGCCCAAACAGCCCTAAGAAGAGTCTTTACTGCTCTCTCCATGTTGCATTGCACACACAGCATCTTCCAGTCTCATCCTTGGAACACTGGTATCTTCCCAGGAGTACATGGGACTCTCAAACAAGATACAAGAGTGAAGGGAAGCGTAAGCCAAATTTAAGGGGTGCAGAATGGAACTGGAGTGGGGCTTTTGAGTTTTTCTTATCTCTGAGAGTAACAACAGCCAGACTAGTCCCAGAAATGGAGTTTTTCTCTTGACCTTGCCCAGCATTTAGTCCCTCCAGCAGAAGGCTTATGATGCTGTCTAATAGCTTCCCCAAGCTTTTTCGATGAGCTAATGAAGTTAAGAAAGAGCACAGAGGAAAGGCTAGTAGTTTAGTTCCTGACATGTTAGCAACTCACACTCAGAGCCAGGTGACACTACTAGCTGCAGTGTTCCTTCTTCAATCTGACTTCGAGTCTCTCCTGTGAAACATTGTGGACATTTCTGGCTTGCAGAGCAATCAAGCAGTGGGATAAGGTAAAAGTAGCTATGAAAACAGTAGCCATCACTCATCAAATGCATACAAGAGACATTGCTGACACTTAACAGTGCTCAGCTCCCAGTGGTGCTGTTGTGAAATAAGCACCAAAATAAACATACTTGGCAGTGGCAGGCTGCAAAACCAGGCCAAGAAGCAACAACCTAGAAGAGCAGGGCATAACAAGAAGCTGAAAAAAGATCTCAAGACACTACTGGCAAAATTTGTGAAGGATGCTCGACAGGGAAAGAAACACTAAGTCCTTGTTTTCTGGGGCTGAGGACTGAGATCTAATCCAGATAAAGCCCATTGACAGGAGAGATGTATCAGCACAGTCCAGAATGATGGAGTTGGACAGATAAGGGGGCAAAGTCACCATTAAATACCTCGTTCTCAGAGTATTATCATGGAGCTTTGAAGTGTGACATAAGTCTGTCACCTTAAATAAGTGGGGAGGAGGTGCCCCCTGCATTCTCCAGTTGTAAGGAAAATTCTTCAGAGGGAGGCAGAAAACCTTAACATGGGCATGAAACCATATCTTCCATATCTGGCACTGCAGTAGCCTCAGATAATCTCCTACATCCCTCTGTCGAGACATTCTTGCAATTGCTTTAGAGTCTGATAATAAGTTGTCTGTTGTAGTGATAACGTTCTCGTTATGATTGGTGGTGGTGGTGCTCCTGTGGTGGAGCAAACCACTAAACTAGTGCCATGGAGTAGAGCCTGCACTGGGGCTTTATTTCATACAGTATTACTTGTCAGTGACTTATCTGCCAAATAAGCAGAAGAGATAGGATCAGCTGATTGTTTTCCCCAGTTATTTGGGACATTATCTTCTGCTGGGTGTAAGCTGATGGTCCTGGGAGACAGAAGAGCAAAAAAAGAACATGGCCTATAGTCTCACATTCACCAACTTAAGATGCACTGCTCTCAGCTCAGCATCTGTCTTCAATGGTTGTCTGTGTGACATGGATGCCTGAAGAATTAGGTAGAAGAGCCCTCTCTTGACTAATGTTGAACAGGAACCAGTGATTTGCTCAGTCTTATTTTTATGCAGTGTTATTTTGCACTCAAGATGATTGGCAACAACAAAGAAAATACAGATGGTAAATCATGTAGAACTTGAGAAGCTGCTGCCCTGAAACTTTACTCTGGAGGGTCAGCAGCAGAGTAATGCTAATCTAGTCTGAAAACAGCTGTTCCCTGGGGAGCAGAAAATCATTCTGTTGGGGAAATGATGAGTATAATGTTTTTGTATTTATCTGAAACATTATCTGTCTCATTCCTTCTGCATTTTGGGCTGGGTTTTGGTTTCAGCATAGACAACACTTTCATCTGGAGGGCCACCCACTTATAATGTACATTGTTGACTGCAGTCTGTGAATGAGAGAGAGGGGAAGGAGAAAAAACAAGGTAATGGTTCGTTATAACCACTGCTCTGTCACTAGAGACTCCTGGAAAATATCAGTCACATTCCTGAGTACCTCATAGCGCTTCAACAGTTTAACAGCCCAAAGAAGGTGAAAGTGTGTATCAGACAGAGAGAAATCTCTGAGGACACATTGGAAACACTTGAAGGAGTGTAAGTAGTATGTCAGACTGACATTGCGGTTGCAGATAAGGTTAACCAAGAGACATTCTTAGCAAAGGACTCAAGGACTGAACAGCTGCTCCTGCCTTCTCTCAAGTGACTGATAACTTGGGGAGCCCAGTCTGGAGGATGGAGGTGGTGAAATGAGCTTCATAACTTCTATGCTTATTCCCACAGTACACACAACATCATAGTTCATCCATTTCCCTTATTGTCAGGACAGAGGGTAAAAGTTCTCCTGACATTAGGCTCTTTCTGAGGTTTTTTTTTCTAGTGTGTACCACTAGGTTATGGCAGTCCTGTATCTGCTACCTTCGAAGGGTTCTGCATCAGAATGGATTGTGTCAGGTTGGAAGGGACCCTCAAAGGTCATCTTGTCCAAGAGCAGGGCCATCTTTAACTAGATCAGGTTGCTCAGGGCCCCATCAAGTTTCACCTTGAATAATTCAGGGATGGGGTTTCCACCACATCTCTGAGCAACCTGTTCCAGTATATCACTACCCTCATTGCAAAGAATTTTATTCTAATATCCAACCTAAATCTACCCTTGCCCTTTTGTCCTATCACTACACTCCCTTCTAAACAGTCCCTCCTCAGCCTTTCTGTCAGATCTTCCTGGAGTCTTCCCTTCTCCAGGCTGAACAACCTCAACTCACCCAGCCTGTCTTTGCAGAATGAGGAGGATGTTTCTGGGACAAGGTACTGAGGGGAGTTTGCACTGTTGCTGTCACTTGTGGTGGAAGAACAAATGTTGTCAGCAAAGTCCTTTGAGAACAGCTAGCCTGGAGCCTTTTTTTGTGGGAATAAGGGAGCACTTAGGGAGGAACAGGGTTCAGGATGTGTTGACATGTTTCAAGATGCAAGGTCAGTGTTCACAGACTGTGCAAGTTCCAGGGAAGTCTCTGCTATGCCTTGTCTCAGTTCCCTCCTTCTGAAAAGGACAAGGGAATTGGGCTTAGTCCCTCTGCCTGTCAGTCTCTCTTACATGCATCATGGCACAGAGACAGTGTACACCTTCAGATCAGAGTGTCTCAAGCTCTTTATATCATTTACATCTAGGGTGATTGGATTATCTATAAACATCATAAAGGTGCAGGAACTTCAAGCAGTGATTACAGTGTATTTTATACAGGCTATTGTGGTAATGTTCTGGGAATATTTGAGTCAGTCAGGATTCTTGACAAGCTAAGTGAGCTCATTCCTGTTCCTAGAGCCAGCCCAAAAAGAAGCTGTCATAGCACAGATAGGTTACCTGCTACAACTGCCAGAAGTTTTACTCATATTGGAAGAGTTCTGTAGTGGGCTTAGATGAAGGGCAATATAAGCCTGGAAGTGTAAATATGCTTTCTGATGCACTCTAGTGATTTGCATGTCTTGAATAAGTTGAGGTAAGACAGGCTGTGAATCTAAATTGCAGTTGTCATTCCTGTCTGGTTCTGTGGGTGGCCCAATGTCATCAGTGTTTCATCTCAGACCCGATCTGACACTTCAGCCTGTAAAACAAACCAATACTTTTCATTGAGACAAAAAAAGAGAATGTTTAATCCTGTGTGAAACAACCTCATGTTTTTGAATGAGGCTTCCACTTCAATTACCACGTTTATCACAGAGGCTTTATCCCTCTTTCCTGGGAATGCACATAATTTCAGGAAAATGAAGGAATAGTTGACTTAGGAAGGCATGTTCATTTGCTCCTAATGCTATAGCTAGCTAAATGTCACCTCTAGAAACACTGTAATTCAACTTAGTGGGCTAGGTGGGAATATCTTTGAAAATCTGATTTACTGAAATCTTTGTGCCTATAATCTCAGATCCTAGCATTGCCCTTTCAAAATGCCAAATGCAACAGCTTGGATCATTAGCACACTTTCAGTCCTGTTATTTGGAATGTGTAAATGTGACTTCTGTCCTTTGGACAGACACTTTCACGCTGTAGGGACAGTGAGGCAGGGAAGAATAGGATAGTATTTAAAATGTTGTAGGACAATTCTGATGTCATTATAACTTCAGTGAAGACTTAACCCCAAGCTTAACTGACATCAAAAATTTGCCCAGGTGTCAAAGATTTGTTATTAACAAATTTCTCTCTTAGAAATGTTATTTCCTTTGCAGTATTTCTTAGCAAGTTTGCTCACTAAACACTCTTTGAATTGTATTTCTTCTCAAAGATCCTAACATTCTCCTGGGTGGTTCCCTACAGAAAGGAGGAAGAAGAGGCAGAGCTTTGGGTAGCCTCCTTCCAGTTCACACAGACTGCTACCCACCCATTCAGGCTGCATTACTGTGAGGGTTGCAGAAGGATACTTCACTGAGTTCTGTGGTGTTGGTGATTCCTCATGGACTCCCCTGTCTCTTGGGATTTCTCTTTGTTTTGGATCTCTTCCGAGTTCCACAGTGTTTGTAATCAAAGTGATGCTAAAGTCTTGCACAGTTCTTGACAGAGAATTTTTTTTTATCTGAAGGCATTGGGCTGTGGAGGTGAAAGGGTGTAAACAGGGCTCTGAGATTGCAGTAAGGTAACACAGTGAGGTTAAATGCAAGCAAGGAAGAGGCATGAGTAAGGCTGGGTTTTGAGGAAGAATTGGAAGTGCATTTAAAGAAAAAGTAAAGGGAAAGGAGGAAGGACAATTAGAAGGCATGAAAGTAGAGAAAGAGATGTAACAACTGAAAAGCAGCAGTATGGGATGCCACAGACACAACAGAAAAAGTGATCAAACAGAAAGAAAAACAACCCTAGAATGAGTTAATTGAAAACAAATACTAACAAAATTTGAATGCCAAAGTGCAACTGGTCACTGTCAATAACTGTGGTGGTTTGGGTGTTCCTCACCCCTCCACACTTTGGAAATCACCCAGACTAGACTCAGCCAGCTCTGGAAATTGAATGAAGCTTATTATTTACAGCTTAGCACAATATACAAGCAGATATTTACAATATTTACAGTTATGTACAGGGATCTACAAGGTAAAAGGTAACACAGAAACACAACACCCCTCTCAGACACCTGAGTCCCCAGGAGGGGCTCCCAACCACCCTTCCACCTTCTCCCACTCCCCTGCCTTACCCGAGACATTGCCTTGTGTCCCAAGGAAGATTGGAGGGTCGGCCAGGGAGTTAGGAAGCAGGTGGATTAATCAGAGAGACGGAGGGTGAAGTTAGAGAGAAGTGCAGCCCAGAGCCCAAAAGAGCAACTCCCTTATCTATGTTTGTATTCTTGCTCTTATACCTCTCAGCAAGCCTATGAGTGAAGTAGACATCACCACTATTTCTCTTTCACAGCCTGTGATCTAATCCTTCTCACCAAAACATTTTAGCTAGCTTCAAACTAGCATGATAACACTATTGTACATTGTGTTGCTTTTCACTGGTGCATCATATACACAAGAATGGATATTTCCAGCATCATGTTGTATCACAGGTCTTCAAATACTTAATTTTTTGCCAGTAGACAACATTTGGGCACAAGGATGTTTAGCTTTTTGGCAAATTCTGTTCATGTTGCCACAAGGGAGACTGTCACCCTTGTGTATATATATGTAGCCTTCATTGTACATATTGATAGAGGAAGATGGTTTGCTCTTTATCTGCCTTATGCTCCCCTGAAATGACATGCCCTAATTGCAGCATACCTTGGAACACATGCAAACTGAGAAGCCAAATGAGGTTTTCACTGATGACCTTAATTTTGGCATTTCCCATCTTTCAGATGCTTAAGTTTGCAACCTTGGTGGGTTTAACAGGTTTTCTTCTCTACAGTTATAAAAAATATTTTTGCATTTCTCTGATGTATTCTGCCTGAGAATTTGATAGTGTTCTATAAACATTTTTGCTATTAATGACAGCAGCCTTTTGAAGTAAGTAACTATAACCATTACTTCAGCTTTTGAAATGAATACATGCAGAGATCACGCTTTACTGAGTCACACAGGATGTTGGTGGATCAGAAGTGACAGTCTCTTTAACTTCTACATCCTGACCTGTGTTGTGACCTTCAGACACACTTCTTTTTCAACTAAAAATGTCCTTTTTAAGATCACAGGCCTGCATTTTTTATTCTGCCTGAGGCCACCTTTCATCCACAGTATGTCTGAACAGGGTGCTCATTAACCAGTATCATCTCCAGTCAGCCTGCGGTTCACTGCAAAGGGCCACATAAATACTTTATGAATAATAAAACAGGCTGGAAAAGTTTGGATAATGCAGGTGAGGTCTTCTGTAAGAGCTATCTGAATTACTAATGACAGAGCATCATTAAATTCTTGTTAGCTGAGTTTAAACTCTATCTCCTTGAAATAGTTTCTTAGGTGTCTGTCAGTAAAGGTCTTTTGTGCATCATGTTGCCTTTTGATAGAGCAGTCTCTGTCTGTTGGTAAGATAATTAGTTATGTTTTCATCCTGCCTGGTAAACAGATCTCTCCTTGTTCTTGTAGCAAGTCATGCCTCACTTGTTTTCTGGTAACTGCTTTATTTCTTCTGTTAGGCTGTAAAGGCAAGAAATAATAAGAATTAAAAACAAGTCCAGACTTAAAGTTTATAGTCCTGCAGCTCTGTACAGACAGAGTATGTCATGAATTCAGAGAAAACAAATCTTCCATCTGCTTGTACGCACTCACCTTTTCACTCTGTTCCTCTCCCTATGGCCTCACATCTTCTTGTCTCTGATTCCCACTTCCTACGAGGTGTCTGTAGTGTTTTCATCTCTAAATGCCTTCACAGAGTTTTTCCAGACAAACTTCCTAGACTGTATCCCAAACATATCTGTCTTCTCTCTAGAGGCAGCCAGCTTGGTTAGGTACCATCCCTGGAATACAAGACAGTGTTTGAAGCCACTCTGCAGAGCAGGTGGTAGTAGCAGTAGCAGCAGCAGCAAAAAGGAACTGAACTGCATGTCCTATGGTTTTGTGCAGCATGAATAATAGCAATGTGTCACCTCAGCCCTCATCCAGCAGTGGCCTTGCTCCACAGTTACAAACCACTTAATGAAAATCACTCCTCCCTGATACCTCTTCTGAAAGAGACCTTTCTTGACATTCCATCTCTTCCCTCCTCTTTGCCTCCTCCGTCATCAGAATTGGACTGATGGATAGGCTGATAGTGTAAAGCAGCCTTTGCTGAAATAAGAGGTAGATTGAGGTGTAAAACCTGGTGTCAAGATCATATTTCTACCTGTGTGCTTTGGAGCCTCTGACTTTTCTCCACCTGGTGATGAATTACAGGAGAGGAGGAGAAGGAAGCATGGGAAGCCTTCTTGCTTTCATTAGAAGAATGCTTAGTGTGCAGTAAATTTCTCATATTTCAAATTCATTCTGGAGCACGTTTGCCAAAATTTAAGAGTTATAGGCCCATGCATCAAACACCTTGCAAAATAGGTACCATTATTCTCCCATTTCTCCCCTGAGCTTGTAAGTAGGCCCCATATATCTTTGGGTCACTCTGAAGTGCAGATTTCTTCTATGTTCTGTCCTATTCCCCTACATCAATTAAATTCCAGAAGGGAGATGATATATGAATCTATTTCATCAAAATAATCATGCCCAGAGCCTGGTAATGGTGCTCCAACAAAAGCCATGTAACAGATACAGCATACCAGGAGGCATCATCAGAACTTATTCTGATTGTACTCAGCAGCTTCTACGGGCATCACTCAGGCTGCTTCATCACAGCAGCCACATCAGTCCACACTCTGCCATTATTTGGTGTTCAGGTGCTTCACAGCACATCTCTTGCTTTGCAGCCATACTCAGGAACAGAGAAACATTCTCACTCCAGTTGTGTGGTGAAAGAGATGAAATACCTCCAGACAAACTCACTTACCCGGGGGACTCCTTTTGTGGAATAAGATGGCTAGGAAGAGAATGGAGGCATTCAATGTTGGGGATGTTTTTTGGTTGGGTTTTTTTGCCTCAGACCCTAAGAATACTGACTGCAGGTTTCTTTCATCAAGTGTTAGTGGGGAAGCAGCTTTAAAACTGCTTTCCTCCTTTTAGAAATGTGAGGCAGCAGCACTGTGTCTCAGCATAGATATTGCATGTTTTAGATATTTGGGGGAGGGGGCGTAAGAGTTAGATGAAAGATTACAGCCCAGTGTGTGCACTCATCTGTCCATAGTTAGTAAAGTTGCTGGTGGGTTTTTCTGTACTGTTATGGCTCGCATAGAATACCCATCTAGGTGGCAAGGTGTGCTTCTCTGAACTTTATAGCTGACATCAAGTCACATAAAGAGGGAAAATGCTCAGTCAGACTTCATACATGTTCACTGGCTTTTTTACAGGTTGTGAACTGAATGATTCTGATGTTCTCTCTGCTGTTACTCCAAAACAGCACCACAGTTTTTACTAGCTGCAGTGACTTTTTCAGATGCCTTTTAGCAGTTTTCCCTTGTACTAGCTCTCTGAGAGACCTGATACAGAGACAAAATATCTTTGTGACTCAGACACTGATAAAGAAGTCCTCACATTACCAAACAACTGTATCACTTTGCCTCATCTTGGCCTTCAGCCAACTAGTACTACTTGATTAGTGACTTAAATGCACTTTACCAAGTCTACACTACCCAAGGTGTTAAAAGACCAAAGCACTTAGCAGAGCCTGATGTCTCGGCCCCTGTACTATGTGCTGATGAGATCACACACTGAATACTGAATTCAGTTTTGGGCTCTTCACTATAAGAGGTGCTGGACCAGGTCTAGAAAAGGGCAGCAAAGCTGGCAAAGAGTCTAGAGAACTGACCCTGTGAGGAGCAGCTGAGGCAACTGGGGATGTTTATCTGGAGTAAAGGAAGCTGAGGAGAGACCTTATTGTTCTCTACAACTACCTGAAAGGAGGTTGCAGCAAAATAGGATTTAGTCTGTTCTTCCAAGTAGCAAGTGACAAGATAAGAGGAAAGAGGCTCAGGTTATGCCAGGGGAGGTTTAGGTTGGACATTAGGAAAAAAGCTTTTCATTGAAAGGGTCAGTGAGTACTGGAATAGACTGCTGCGGGAAGTGGCTGAATGATCATCCCTGGAGGCAGTTAAAAGACAGATGTGATGCCTAGGGACATAGTTTAACAGCAAACTTGGGAGGGTTAGGTTAATAGTTGGACTCAGTCTTAAAGGTCTTTTCCAGCCTAAACAATTCTATGGGTCTGTATTGAGGTTGGTGGGGACCTTTCCTCTCAATCCGGTCACCACTCCTAGCTCATGTCAGGTTCAGCCCTGTCCCACACATGCTCCGCAGCATCATCACTGCTGGTTTCTGCATGCCCCAAAAGGAGGCAGACAAGCCAGGCAAAGGCTTACTATATTCAGGCTCTATAGGTGGAAAAGCTAATTCGGTGATTTTTACCAGGGCACAAAGGATCTTGTCAGCAGCAAGGATGTATGGGCTACTTCCCCAGCTGTGGCGTCAAGAAGGATGTCCTTGCAGTAAACCTTGCAGAGGATCCTGTTCCTTGTAGCACAGACCCTTATGGGCAATTTTCCCTTCCCATTGCCATACAGATAAGGAATATGCATATGTCCCTAGAAGCTTTACTTGATAAGGAGTTTTTCAAGTGATGGTAGTGGTGTGGAGGAAAGTGCCCATAATAACACCAGTGTTTGTGTGTCGTCCCCCCGCTCAATTGCAGGAAGCTAACCTAAGTATAACTAAACTGCTGCTTGTTGTCACAGCAATAGAGGGAGCAGTCAGCTAACTTCAGAGTGGGAAAGTGGCCAACAAGGAAGAGGAAGGACCTTTTGGTAGTTGATAAAAGACAGCAAAGGATGCAAGTAGGCGTCCTCACTGCCAATGCCATATGAAAAGAAGACACAAGTCTCTGATTCTTGTATGAACTTTACAGTAGAGCTCTTCAGGTGGTAGAAATCCAGCACATCACTATCTAGAGCATCCTTGTAGGAATGCTGCAGGAGCAAGTGAGGAGCTGGGGTCATCCTGTGCCTGGTGGAGGTGCCTTAGGCATTTGCATCAGGATGATAGTGACCAAAGAGGACAATGCAGTTACTTATTTAGACATCTTTAACCTCTCCTCAACATTAATACATGCAAGATATTGGCCTTTGGCTGGAAATGTTCCCAAGAAAGGGCTGACTAGAATCTTAGCACTAAAAGCTGGTAATTAACAATACTAACCAATTATTGGTAACTAACCAATCCTGTAAAAGAGAAACTGATATAATAAAGAAACAGTTAGAGAAGGCACAGTTGTGACCACATTAGGATTTTATGTGAGGAGAATAAAAGAATTGTATTAATGTACAAAATGTCATTAAAATGAGACAGCAGGAAATAACAGGCCAGTGTTTAAGGTCTTTCTCTGTCATTCCTCATTCAACTAAATCTTGTAGTAAAACTAAAAGAAGTGTTTTTTTTTCTTTCAAATGAATATGCATACCTGTATTTTTCTATTCTGTGATACTTTGAGTATTTGCATCCACTTCCATGGTTATCTTATCTTTGTCCAGTAGTTAAGTATTAGGTGTATGTGGTGGATAGGAAAATGTTGGTAGTTAGCAGAAGGGTTTGGGTTAGTGAGAAATCAAAGTCATCTTGGGAAATTAACCCAGTTCTTACTGGGGAGGCCAACATGGAGATGAAAGATAGCTCAAGCCTTTGTCTCTCAGCTTTTTTCTGATAAGTGCACCTGGAGTTAACAAACTCATCTTTTAACAGAGTCTTGAGCAGCAGATTAAGTCCATCCCTGGTTTGTTTCATAGTGTAAACCCAGTACTTTGCCACACACAAGAGAATTCAAGGAGAGTAACTTATTGCCCTGTTGCCAAGTGTAGCATGAGGCACTGCAATTCAAGTGCTCTTAGTAGTGGTAATAAAATTCAATTTAACCCTGGAGATGGGCAAAAGTTTTGCTCTGGGAGTAGTTTCAAGATCCTATGCCTCAGACTGCATTAAATAACTCCTAAGAGTGGACCTGGCCAAGCTGGTGTGGACACAGAGTGAAAACTAAAATGCGTCCAAGACCACCTGGCCACCAAAGGACTACCTCTTCTTTCCTTAGTGGTGCTCTGTGAGTCTGGATGCCATTTTACTCTTGCTGGTTTGGTAATATGTCACTTCTCCTATCAGTTCTTCAAGGCACTTTCAGGCCAGCATCCCAGATGAAGATAGGCAGGTACAAGCATATTTCAGCCAGAGTCTCCCTTTGCCTTCATCTGTAAATGCTGAGGGCAATGCTTAGTATGCACAGGAGCCACCTTTGCAACCTACACATTCTATGTCTTCCTTATGGATGGTTTAAAGAGGAGGACTGAAAATGTGTGCTGATATATTGTCTGTTTCTTGACTTCCAAAAAAAAACCAAACACAAACCCCAAAACAAAACCCCAAAAGCCAAGATCATCACTCAGATGTAAAAATCTGAGGACCACTTTGCTAGGGCCTTGGTATTAAAAAACAATGGCTACTTAAAGTGAAGCTTCACAGTCTTCTTAGGCATTTTTTAAAAGTGTCTTAAAAAAACCAAAATTACAACACCTGACTTGATATTTTTACAAACCAGGCATCAGAATGAAAAATAAGTGTTGAAATGACACTGTGCTTTGTAAAGCTCTCTTACAGGCTGAGGTGAAAAAATAAATTGAGGTTAACAAGAGAAGTCAGGAAAGTGGAGAGGCAGGAAATTAAACCTTACTGTTCTCAGTACTTATTCAGAGAAAAAAAAAAAACAACATTTTGTTTTGTAGCAAACATTTTCCACAATGGTTCCTAGCAAATATCAGCCACAAATGTATTGCTTTATCAGAAAGCTGGTGACAACACAAAGAGCAGAGGTCAGAATAATAAGCAAAAGTTATTCTGGCTTGTATCTCAAGTACGTACAAGGTACTACTCTAGAATCTAATTATAGGGATAATTCCATGCAGGAAGAGACAGCTATAGTTAAGGTTCCTTGACTTATCTGCATGTCTGCTGTTGCTTTCAACATCAAGAGATTGCGTAAGTTACTGTTTTCCATGATGGGTATCTGTCTGTGGCTGAATGTATGCCAGACACAATTAGCCCAACCACTTCATCTGCTTTGCAGGAAATAAATAGAGAAGGCAAGCCTGGAATTTTACCCATCCAAAAGAAACACGTGCAGCTGCCTCTTTTTGATGTGTGTCTTTTTGTTGGTTCTATGTTTGTGTGTGTGTGTGGTGTGGTTTTTGGTTGGGGTTTTTTTTGGTGGTGGTGGTTGTTGTTTTGGTGTTTAGAGTTTATTTGGTTGGTTGGGTTGGTTTTGCTTTGCTTTTGCAATCTGAGTTTAAAGATATGTCCCTGTAAAGCTTTATATTATTGCTGACAGTCCAGTTAATGAAACAGTCCTGCTTCTAACCATAGATCATGCTGTAAGAGAGCTCCTGGTATAACCATGGTCCATATACACATTCCCTGTTAGTGCCTAGGTGAGACCATTGCCTGTCAAGACACCAAGGCCACAACCACAGGCTTCCACTCCATCATCTGCCTTTTTCCTATCTGCAGTTCAGACCCAGATACTGGACTCCACCCTCACAGTGGCACTGTCTGGTACCTTCATCCTCCTCCTGCCCTGACTGCACTGTGAACCTGCATTTTCTGACCAACACAGCTTTCACTGCAGTGTTCCTTGCAGGCTCCAGCAAGGGGGACAGGCTGACTTGAAGCATGCCAAATTGTAACTGCAGTATTGGCTTAGAGTTCATTGATTCTGGAAGGTTTCTTGAGGAAAAACCTGATTAACCTGAGAGAATGCGTCTAGTGCACTATCTGCAGAGGGTGCTGATAAGAAAAGGTTCACAGTTACAGGTGAGGACGTTCCAATCATTTTATATTCCTTAAATAAATGTCTACAGGACGAAAAGTGTCTTTGGAGAAACGATACAAGAAGTAAAGAAGCTGCATTTTTCTTTGTATGGAGGGTAAGGACCCAAGTAACTGTGCTGGTAGCTAACTATGCAAAATACCAGCACTACAAAAGAGTAAACTACCGATAGGGGAGAAGTGACAGAACATTCAGAGACTTACACAAAACCAGGGCAGCCCTGCGCTGGGTGGCAGTGAGGCAAATGCCTACAACAAACTCTTTACCTTTTGTCAAGCTCAAGTATTACTGAAAGAAGTTAGACATTACTGTCCTTGGATGATATGAAAACACCATAAGTAAACATATAGTGTGGAAAGGTTATTGTTTCCAGTAGTGTGCAGGGTTACACAATGGTAGAGCAATATGCTTTCTTCTGCTTAAGACCTGTACAAAAAATCCACAGGTCTGAAAGCAAATGCAATGGAAATTGACAAGACTATTGGGTGGAGTGCTCTGGATGCCAGGGAGGGCAGAGAGAGAGAAAGGAAGTTAAGAGAAAGAGATAACTGCAATTTTTAAAGCAGATGTCTTTTCCCTAGTAAAATTTAAGATGAAATCCACATTATCTTGGATGGACAGCAGCCTGATGAAGATGGTTTTTAGCTTATGATAACGAGAGCCTCCCCTCCCAAAAGTAATTGAGCTCCGTCTTACCTCCAGACAACTCCTAGCTTTCCCCTCTCTGCAGGGCTCTCAGGTACCACTGGCGGGGGGGAGAGGGGAATCAACTTCTTAGTATCCCCCTGAATTTAGATCAGCTTACCCTTTGAAAAAAGACTTGAGGAGATGTTGAGAGATACTTTACCCATGACTTTTGTCTGAGTGCAAACAGATCACTCCTGAGCAGCTATTCAATCCTCACAAAAAGTGGGCTATGGTGACATGGCAGTGGGCATCTTCTGACTGAAGTGCTTTAGATTTCAGCCAGCAACACCTGGTACCCACCAACTCCTGCAAGGTAAAAGGTTGGCATCACTCCAGCTTATCCATGGGGAACTGAGGCACAGGCAATTTCCCATGAAAAAGGTCTGGGGTTTCGGGTGCTGCATTTTCATCTCTGAGGAAAATGTTTGTGTTTCAGTTTGTTTTGGAATGTTGGGGTTTGTGGTTTTTTGGGATTTTGATGGTGGTTTGTGGGGGGTTATGGGTGTGTTCATCTGTTTTTTTCTGACTAAATACCTTAAGGCTGCATTGCAGAGGTTCACTGTCAAACAGATATTGCTGTTTGATGCATGTATTTAAAAAGATAAACTGCTTTTGCTGTTTCATCACAAATGCAGATTTCTGGCAGGATGAAATTTCACCTGGGCTTCCTTGTAATCCAGGAGGATTTAACAATCTCTCTTCATCTTTGATTTTTGTTTTCCCAAAGGACCTTTTTTTTTCCTCTGGCCAGGATGAATATATACCTTCAAAGCAGTTTTGGATGACTCAAACCCCAGTACTGGGCACAGACAGACTCGTTCATCTGGGAGTACTTAGAATCAAGTCTATGGTAGCCATCTACTTGCAGAGCTAATACTCCTCTCTTTCTAATTTTACAGTGGTGGGGTTCTGCTGACAACACAATTTTGCTTCAGATTTCCAGCACAGGGGGGAAACTTCAGCCAGGTTTAGGAGCCTCATTTCACCTAACAGTGATGTGACACTGAGTTTTCTTGTTTTTCTCTTGGAGGCGGGAACAAGTCCCTTCATTACCCTCTCTGCAGATGCTGTGGCTTCCTCCCATCACTTTGCCACACTGCAGGACCTCCAGAGCCACAGAGGTGTCTGAGTGGCGGCTTCTGATCAGTGCTTCTTACCAAGCTGACTACCACAAAACAGCCTTTCCCAGGAGCCACCAGTTCCATGTAGCCAACAAACTTGTCTGACAGCTCCATTTAGCCCTATCTTGACAAAGAAAATCTTGGGTCTGGGAGCACTATTTCTGGCTCTGGAAACTTGAATGTTGTGGGACCCAGTCCAGAAGTAACATCCCTATGCTCTGCTCCCCTCAGTGGTTGCTGTGCACTGGTACTGAGGTCAGAATTTTTAAGATCATAGGCAGAGACTTCTAAAGGTCCAACTTTCCTGCAGTGAGCAGGGACATTTTCAAACCTGATGAGGTTGCTCAGAGCCACATCCAACATGAACTGGAATGTTTCCACAGATGGCGAATCTACCACCTTTCCAGCCTCGTTGTAAAAAAAAGTCTCCCTTGTACCTAGCCTAAAACTAGCCCCCTTCTAGTTTGCAACCATTGCTTGTGTCCTGGCACAACAGGTCCTGCTAAAAAGACTGTCCTGATCTGTCATGTAGATGCCTTTACATACTGGACAGCTAACAAAGGTCTCTCTGGAGTCTTTTGGTGGACCCGGTCCACGTCCTTCTGGTAGCCGATTGCTTGCCATATCTGCTTCTGCAGGACTGTCTAATCTATGCTACGTTTCCTTTTCTGTCTGTAACGGAACAATAAAGGTAAAGGGATAGGTCACTCAGGGAAACTAACCGTACCTAAATGGAGACGCGGGGTTTATAGACACCACTAGGTGGCGCCCCCGGGTCGCTGGCGCTGGGAGAAGGGCGCTGATCGCCCAGGCAAGCAGGCAGCGGGCGCGGGTGGGCTGCGCGGCTGAGCGCTGGCGTGGAAAAAGCCAGTCCCTTCCTAGGGAGGCCCGAGCAGGCGGGGGCTGTGCACACCGGCAAGGCTGTCCCTCAAAAATGCCAGGTTGTTTTGATCGCTTCTTTAAAAGCCACTGAACTGTTACCTACATCATGGAGCTTATTCAACAGCTATGAATCAAGTCAGACTCTGTGTCTGTAACTTCTCTGAATGACAAGAACATCTGCAAAACAGATATATATTGTTATTTATTAAGATAATTTATATTTATTTCACTGCACCAGCTCTATTCTTGATCTTATTTTTTGCTCCTCCTTGTCTTCTTACTCCAGTGCTTACTCTTACGCTACTGTAATCATACTGCTAAAATAAGTGTGCTTTGTGCTAGGGGATGGAAGCTTTGGTTTCAAGATGCATCGTTCTCTGCCATCCTGTTTCAGTGCTGTGATTTATGCCAAGGCTGGTGAGGAGGAGAAACCAGGTCTAGAAGCCCTTGAGGAAAGGGTGTGCACTTTCCTGCAGTACACATGCAAAGACAGGATGTTGCTATGTTTAGCTTGGGTTCCTCTTGGCAGTAAAATATTTTCCATAAAATATATTTCATAAACTCCAGGTGGATCTTTAAAATCCCATCCAGACTACTATGATTCCAATGGGAAGGCCCAGTGAAATATCAGGTTACTCTGTGGCACATTGGGAACATATGTAAAAATACATAAAACTCTGAAAATAAATTGGTTTGGGTAGTAAGAGGCAACCCTGCAATTAACAAGTCAGTAAAATGATGACTTGTAAAAGAATAATCTGTCACTCCTTATTAAGTACCTGGGTACTTTTATTTCATCAGTCTATGGTGCCTACATTTCAAAAAGCTTATGTGGTGGTAGAAGAGCTCTGGAAAGATTTGGAAAACATTTACTTGGGAAAATATACGTAGCAAAATTCATGCTTAGTTTGCTTATATGGAAGATGTTCAACATGCTGTAGGGTCCACAAAGCACTGAGTCTACTGCTAGATGGCTCTCTAACCTAAGAAAACTCTGATACACAGCAGTTGGCACATGAAGTGAGACAAAGTCTGGCTGAAAATTGCTTTCCAATCCTCAACAGTGGGGATAACTGGTTAACAAGATGACTAATTGCAGGACCCTGTGACTTAAATCTTGATGAAAAACCTGGCTCTCGACTTTCAAAATGTTTTACATCTCAGAGATGAGTTGTGGGCTTGATGCAGAAATTTCAACAGAAGTTGTAGATTTGCTGTGTGAAGGGCAAACTTCAAGTTGGTAGTAGATATGGTTGTGTAGACCACTTAGTAAGAAAAAGGTATTTGTTACGCAGCCCAGGTGGGGCTGAGATCAGATAAGTTAGTTTTGCAGAGTTAACACCAGTCCCCATGTACACATGGGTGTTAACTAGAGGTGAATAATGCAAAGGAGGCAGCACAGAAATTCTATTGTGCCTTGTTGGTTTTACACTAGGATATATTTGCTGGGAGAGGTCAGCCTAAGATTCCTAAAGTGGATTACAGGGTTGTGCTATCTCTGGCTCTGGTCTTCCATGAAACGTGAAGTACT
This sequence comes from Tricholaema leucomelas, assembly GCA_013400475.1. NCBI lineage: Eukaryota > Metazoa > Chordata > Aves > Piciformes > Lybiidae > Tricholaema lacrymosa > Tricholaema leucomelas. The sequence goes on along the minus strand of WAAF01004838.1, from coordinate 915,708 downwards.
AAGAGGAGCTGCTATCATCTGTTGCCTTTACTTGCAGCTTGGTACGGTTCTCTCTCTGTTGCAATGCCAAGTATTGCCTTGTGAGCTTGCTAGTTTGGAGACCTACCAAGGATAAGACATTTACCTTTCTCCATGCACCTTGCAGACTGATGTGGTGATACTCAGTCCTACATGGCTGTGGTCAGTGGTGGGTTTTTTTTCCACATTTCTTTCCCTTTTCAATTTCAGAGCACCTTGATTGCTTCAGATGCATATTTATAGCTGAGTTTGAACACCTATGAAAAGGAATAAATGTAGTGGCATAGCCCAGGAAGGCCATATTGACTTGCAAATATGGTGAGATTTACTGGGGCCTCTGTTGTAGTCTGCTTCCCTCAGACTAGAGATGGAAGCAGTGTTCCTCATGCAGAATTGTGGTGACTGGAAAAATCAGCTGAAGTAAAAAGGAACCATCTCAGCATCTGTTGAGAGACATCTTCTGAGGCGCTCTGGAAACCTGAGTTCTCAGCTGTGCTAATAGCACTTCAGTGCATCTCTGCATGCAGAACAGGAACCAGTTTGAACTGCTCAAAGAGACTTACTGTGGCTCTTAGTCTCTGTTATTCTCTGCCTAAACCAGATGACTTTTCTAGGGACATCTGGGGTCTGTGAATGCATCCATGTAGGATTTATGCTGAAAAACACCACCTTCAAAGAATGGAAGAAATGAGTTTCAGCTATGGTTCTATCAAGTAGGGCTCTAATTCTTGCAAGAGGGCTGTACTCTGATTATAAGCAGATGAGAAGATGCCAGAACATACTTCCAGACTTATTTAAAATTTGTACTCAAATTCTAAGGTAATAAAACTTAGCTTTTTGAGAGATTTCATTTGCAGGTGTACTACCTTGATTGCACTCTGTGATTTTCAGAGGCCTGACAACTCCTCCAGCTGCTGGTGGCCAGACGAGCACAGCTGATAGTGTTCTTAGAAAAGTAGCAAAGAGATGTAGCTGTCTGCTGAAGCTGTTCTGAAAACTAGCCTGGGTCCTTGGAGAAGGTGAGATTCCCTGGCCCTTCAGTTAAACAGAAGTGAGTACAAGAGGCCTGTTGTGATTCAGTAACCATTATAATGGATGGATTTTCTCAGTACTGCTGTGTCCTGCAGGATAACATAAGATATCTAGACACCTGAGATGGAAACTTCAGTGTATCCTCCTGCTGATGGTTGAGAAAAATTACCTCAGTGATGCAAGTTTTATCTGTTCACTCACAAGAACACTCAGAGGATTTTCATATTTACATCTCACACCATCACTCTTCCTTGAGTTTATGAACAAGCCCAGCTTCTGAACCATTTGTAGGCTTCATCCATCTGCAATAACATCTCATTTCAGAGACTCTGCTTGCTCCATGGTATGAATAATGCAGAAGAATTGCTCTTCTGAATGTGGCTTCATTGTCAGTTTAAGCTGAATGTGAATAATAGAACACATTTTCTTTATAGGGACAAGAACAGCTGCTATCTAAGCTGTTTAACCCTATTTGCCTTCTCATGTTTCTCCTTAAACTTGCTAAAGCCTCTGTGCTTAGCCACACCATGTAGGAATGCATCAAATCCATCTGGGGTTTGTCACCTGCTTAAGGTTGTGTCACAAATAATAATATTTAGGCCTAAACAAGGACTAGTTGCAACTATTGTCTGTGCACCATTTGTCTCTAGCTTTAACTTTTTGATTGCTGTCTCCCTGCAGGACTGTACTGGGACTTTGGCAGCAGGGTGCTGGGTAGCTTTTAAGTGCCTTTGCAAAGCTGAACCTTTAGCAGTGAGGAATATCATTAAGATGTGTCAAGAGATTAAATATTTAAGCAGCTGATGTGGAAACTATGGAATTAATAGGCTGTCAGTTAAGCCTTCAAAGCTATAACTGACTTCCCTGTAGAGCTTGGGCATCATTAGTTCCATTAGGTGAGGGAAGGAAATCTGTGATTTCAATTTCCTGTGCTGCTTTTTTTCCCCCTTTTTCAAATGGAACATGGCACTTTCAAATCATGGCAGTTGGCCTGCAAAACTGAACTTGTCTGTTCATTGATAAATTCAGTGTATATAATTATCTATTCTTAAATGAGATTGCTTATGCAGAGGGAGTATATATAGCAGACATTCTAATTAGATCTGAGATCCATGATGGGGAAACCTGAAGGGTAAAGGGATTTTTTTTTTTCCCCTGAAGCCTGATATGTTAGGAAATCATGAAAAGGACTTGTAAAATGTTCATTCTGAGAACCCTGCAAGAGCGATTAGAGTAACCATCATAAAACTTCCCTCTTTCAAAATGGTTGTACTTATTAACTGCCCCATTATGTAGCTGTTGATATAATTATTTCATCTATATACTTGCAAGCTTTATATATTAGAAATGTCTGTAACCTTGGGAGTGTATTTTAAATTACAATGATTGTACCTTAAAATGTGTTCATGTTTCCTAGCATTTTCCTCAGAAATCTTGTTCCTTCTTGGTTGGTAAGTCCCTCTCCACTGCTGTTTTTGAAGCACATGAGGCATTTTTCCTCTTTATCCTTTTAACAAGCTAGGACTGATGCTTCCTGCTTCCGACACATTTTCCTCTTTGCTAAAGCCTTTGCTCAGGAAGAAATACACAACATTATTAGGCAATGGGTAAGTAAATCTATAAAACAAGTATTATTTGAGTGGTAAAAGTTATATTTAATGGTAATGATGGAACTGTTCTGCACATTCTTGATTGGATTGCACTCTTCTTTTCACATGCATAAAGCCACAGAGTTTGATTATAGAATCATAGAATCATAGAATGGTTAGGTTGGAAGGGATCTCAAGGATCATCCAGCTCGAACCCCCTGCCATAGGCAGGGACACCTCCCACTAGAGCAGGTTGCTCAAGGCCTCATCCAGCCTGGCCTTAAATGCCTCCAGGGAGGAAGTATCCACAACCTCCCTGGGCAACCTGTTCCAGTGTCTTACCACGCTCACTGTAAAGAACTTCCTCCTAACATCCAGTCTAAATCTCCCCTTTTCCAGTTTAAACCCATTCCCCCTCGTCCTGACATTACTAGACCTTGTCAATAGTCCCTCCCCAGCCTTCCTGTAGGCTCCCTTCAGATACTGGAAAGCCACTATAAGGTCTCCTCAAAGCCTTTTCTTCCCCAGGATGCAGAGCCCCAACTCTCAGCCTGTCCTCATAGCAGAGGTGCTCCAGCCCTCTGATCATCTTCGTGGCTCTCCTCTGGACTGGCTCCAGCAGTTCCATGTCCTCCTTGTGTTGGGGGCTCCATAACTGCACACAGTACTCCAGGTGGGGTCTGACGAGGCAGAGCAAAGGGGGAGAATCACCTCCTTTGCCCTGCTGGCCACACTTCTCTTGCTGCAGCCCAGCACATGGTTGGCTGTCTGGGCTGCATGTGCACACTGCTGGCTCATGTTAAGCTTTTCATCAACCCAGACCCCCAGGTCCTTCAGGTCCTTTTCCTCAGGGCTGCTCTCCAGCCATTCACTACCCAGCCTGTATCTATGCCTGGGATTGTGTTGACTCAGATGCAGGACCTTAGAGCCATGCCAGTTCACAGAAAGCACAGGCAAGGGCTGGGACAATGAAGAACTGCCCACTGCAGGAGAGGATGTTTGCAGACATCTAAGGAAGATGAAGTAGCACAGGTCCATGGGACCTAATGAGATGCATTTATGGGTCTTGAGGGAACTGAGAGATGAAATTACTAGGTCTGGAGGATGGCCACAAAAATGATCAAAGAGCTGGAGCATTTCTCCTATAAACAAATGGTGGGAGAGTTGGGTTCAGCCTGGGGAAGAGAAGGCTCCTGGAAGACTTTAGTGAAGCCTTTCAGTACTTAAAGGGGACCTAAAGGAAATCTAGGGAGGGAGTCGCTATTGGGAAGTGTAGTGACAGGACAAGGGTTAAAAATTTTAAATGGAAAGAGGGTAGATTTAGATTAACTGTTCTTTTCTGTGAGGGTAGTAAGTAACTGAAACAGATGCCTGAAGGAGCTGTGAATGCCCCATCTCTGTAAGTGTTCAAGGCCAGCATGGAGCAACATGATCTAGTGGAATGGCAGGGAGGTTGGAACTAGATGATCTTTAAGTTCCCTTCCAACCTAAACCATTCTGTGATAGGCAAGTATCTATAATAGGTATTTCAGCTGTCTCTGAAAATAGTTTTGTTGAAGGCAGCAAGGGAAGCTGGGTGTGGAAGGGTCTTCATCCTTCCAGAAAAAGAGTTCAAGAAGTAACATATTTTGTATTTCATACACCAGGATGAAATCATTTGGGTTCTGTGGAGCTGCTTCTTATATCATGGCTGGGGGTAGACTGTTCTGTGGTGTTATAGGAAGCAGAAAAACAGTTCTGTGCAATTGGCTGTCTGATGGCTCTTGAAGTAAAGCTGTAGTGACTCATAGCCTGTGCAATGCCTTGTGTCTTATAGTACTCTTTAGAATTGCAGTCTTTAGCCAAAGCTTCCTTTCCCTTCAACTATAAAGTTAGGTCTTGGCTTCCAGATTGGATGTGTTTTAGTGATGTGTAGCATAGCATGAGATTTCTGCTTTTAAAAAATAAACCCAAACTAGTGAACAAATGTGTGAACAAACTAGTGAATAAATGTTATGCACTAGGAAGCAGGAGCAAGGGACCTGGGATGATCTGTGATCCAGTTGCTGTTACTGCACCAAAGTATCTGGGGACTGAACCTTCCACATTTGATGATCTGAGTCTTACTGGTGGCCTGGCCATGGTGTATGGCAGTACTGCTGAGTTACCTGCTCTTTTCTGAGGCTGACTACAACCATGCAGGAATTACCTTGCACGTTGTGTTCACTTTATGCAGTTGAGAATGGCCAAGTGTGTGGCCTTCTTCCCAGAAGGCCCCAAAGGACTGTGGCTCCTACCAGTAACATCTTTGAGAGGAACTGGGGAAAGGCTTACTTTCCCAGCCCTCTTGCTGCAGAAAGACATTTTTGGGTTTGTTTTTTTTCTTCCCATGAGGAATCATCACAGAAACCTTGGACTCTGATTGAACCATTAGTTCAGTATATTGATTTAAAGACTCTTCCTTTTTTTTTTTTTTTTTTTTTTAAGAGACATCTGCCCAAAGCTCTTTCTGTGCAGATGCCTCAGCCTTGTCCTGACTTGGAAACTTCATCTAGTTTTAAGCAGCCCGTTAACGAAAAGCAGTAAACTAGCGCAGCAAAAGGCACTTAGGAAGTTAGAGAAATAAAACTCAAACATGAGCTCTTTAGTCCTATTCAGTCTGAAGAGTAAAGAACCCCAGAGAGACCAACGCAATCTGCCTCTTTAGCAGCTGTGCCAGTGAAGCAGAGATAAGTGTAGTTCAGCTGGGCATGTTGCAGGTCCAAAAGTGATTTGCAGCCCACATGGGTTGAGATGTCTTGTTGAAAGGACCTTCTCTTTTTTTTTTTTTTTTTCTCCTTTTTAAGTGGTAGTAAGCAATGCAGAAACATGTTTTTGTTGGCCTTCAGGAACTGCTCAAGTTGTTACTTTCCAGTCAGTAAGCTGGGGAGAAGCAAATAAACCAGTAGAAGTCATCTCACATAGTATAAAAAAGACAGAGTCCCAAAGCACAAGTGATGCAGTAAATGCTGCAAGGCAGAACATGAGGAAAGTTCTTTCCATGACTTTTCTTTGCTCTTTTTTTTTAGTATGAGGTTATGCCTTCTTTTTTGTTTAATGTGTCATGTCTGTTTCTACTCCTCAGCTTTGGTTTGTGTTTAATAGATTTAATTCAGTGCAGATGGGAGGAAGCCCTTTGAAGGCGCTGCTGTTGCTGCAGGTTGGATAATGTTGGCTACCCTTCACAGTTTGGTGCTCTTTTCCAGCAGATAGTAAAGTCTCAAAATGCCTGATCTGATAAAAGAATCAGAGGTAACAGTTGGGCTTTTCAAGAAGAGAAGTTCTTGTCTTTTGAATGTGGTCTTCCAAAGTAGTAGTAAAACTGTCAGATCTATTTTGCACAGCCTGCATGTGGCTTAGCATTTGGTTGCGTGTTCTTGGCCACATAGTAGATCTAAAGATGTGATGAGTCCTAATGTGTGGTAGTTACAATTGCTAGAAGATCTCACAGTGTGAGAGAATAAATCTCCAGTGATGTTTTGAGGGTGTTTGAGTCCTTTCTAACAACTCTGATTGGATGAGAACAATATTTAACACCAAGAAAATTTTATTTCTTACATCAAGCCTTTGCTTGTATTTTCTTTTGCATCCTTCCAGGTTGAGCTGTGCTCCAGCAGAGAGGTGGCAGTGTGCAGTGAAACATGCTAATGCTGTGCTTATTAGCCAAGTGAGTTTATTCCATCAAATGGAAGTCCAATCAAGGCTCATGAAAGCAGTACTAGAGCATGTCACTTCACATGTTTTTTGGCTACGTAAAATGGACTTTGAGAGGCTGCAATGGACTTCTTGGTTTCAACTGTAGATCTTCCCACATATTGATCTGGTGTCATTCTCCCATGACAGGTTCGATTTCAGGAGTGGATGATGGTGCTCATCAGCCCCTCCATCCTGATGCTGCTTGGACCAGCACTTAAAGTGTGGACATTTGTCCAAAGAGAGTTTTATAAGAGTTCATCTGAAGCTCCTAGGGCCAGCCAGAATCCTTGCATCACTTTGAAGCCTCCTTCCTGACAAAATTGCCTGACAAAATGCCTGACAAATTTGGTGGCTTTTTATGATGTAGTCACAGCTGCAATGGACAGGGGAAGGGCAACTGATGTCGTCTACCTAGACCTGAGTAAGGCATTCGACTCTGTCCCACATGACATCCTGGTCACCAAACTGGAAAAGCACAAACTGGATGGGTGGAGCACTCACTGGATAAGGAATTGGCTGGATGGTCGCATGCAGAGGGTGGTGATCAATGGCACAATGTCCACCTGGCGACCGGTGACAAGTGGTGTTCCTCAGGGGTCAGTGCTGGGACCAGTGCTCTTTAACATCTTTGTCAGTGATATGGACAGAGGAATTGAGTGCACCCTCAGCAAGTTTGCAGATGACACCAAGCTGTGTGGCACAGCTGACTTGCTGGAGGGCAGGGATGCCATTCAGAGGGCCCTGGA
>WAAF01004838.1:872472-908317 GCA_013400475.1 Tricholaema leucomelas | reverse complement strand
GTGGATGCTTCCTCCCTGGAGGTGTTTAAGGTCAGGCTGGATGAGGCCTTGGGCGAGCTGCTCTAGTGGGAGGTGTCCCTGCCTGTGGCAGGGGGTTGGAGCTGGATGATCCTTGAGGTCCCTTCCAACCTAAACCATTCTATGATTCTATGATTCCTTACAGGCTTTCTAGCTTTACCACTCTAAGCTCAGATTACCCACTGAATGATCCTGGTAACTATTGAAACCAGTTTATATCCTCTACATTGAACTATTTAGCTCATGAACAATAAGTTTTTCACTTGGATTTGGGGTCCACATTATCAGGGAAATGCTTTATCTTATGACTCTCGGCAGTTGCTTCATGAGGCTATTTTCCTCGTAGTTGGAAGGATTGGCCTGCAGTGTTGAATATCTTTTAGAAAGCCATAGCTCCATTGTCTCATTTTTCTCCTCTGACCACTATCTGCAAACTAGTGGAGCAAAGTCTGTTTAAACACAGGTTTTCATGCAAAGTTCATGCACACTTCATGAACTTCGTGGCTAATGAAGTTGTTCACACTGACTCAAGTCAGAGTCAGAGGTTGCCATGTGCCCAATTTTTCTCAAAGTTGGTGGAAGTCATCTAGAAACAGCAGAAGCAAACCTGTCTGCTGAAACCCAAAATATAGCATGTTTATATGAAGGGGAAGAGGAGATATTTGGTACTGAAATTACTAAACGTGTGTGGCTCCTAATTACACCTGCCTCTAACTGCAGCAAATGTCTGTGGTTCTGTGACATGCAGCAGCTCCATCCTCATGACAGCTGCAAGTTTTGACAGTTATGATGTCAGTAGGAAGGCAGTAGCAAGTAGCTCTGTGAAGTCTGCTCAGTGCTAACTTAATGAGGTGCAGCTTAGTAGTGCTATAGAGGCCTTCAAATATAGTGAAAGGTGGGGAATTCCCTGCAGGCAAGCTGCAATAGTTTGACTCTGACAACAGCTTACCTCCAGCTATGAAATTAATTTTCTGATGTCTTCCATGGAGACCAAAATGAGTAAACATATATTGCCTGTTTGGTAACACCTTTATCAGTGCTTGTGATCTCCACTGCAAACCCAGTGAGAGAATGATTAGAGTCTGTCTTCCACTCTGCTACCCTTTCAGAATTCCTCTTGATAGTGGTATTTAAATAGTTGCTTTGGTTGAAGTATATAGGATGTCCATTTGTAGCTGCTTCGCCTGGGTGTATCTGTAGAATGCTGATCTTTTCCACTAGCTGATCTAGTAGCATCCCTGGATGTAGGCATACTCTTTTTCTTTCCCTTCCCAGGAAGATTTAGTGCTCCCCACACTCCACTCCTCCCTGGCGAGTTTGAGGGCAGCAGCTCTGCACCCATTCTGCTATCCTGGCATATTGCTGGCCTGTTCCACCAAAGGTAGGAAAATTCATTCAACCTGCAAATAGTGTCTAAAAATGTGATAGTGTGACATATGGTGTTCAACCTTGTCATTAGTAGATCATATTTGCATTTCTGCAGTACCAGAACTGTAAACATTCAGTCAGTATGACAAGATGGAGTAAACTGAAGAGAGAAGCTGATGTGCTTCTGGCCTCCAAGGGTGAAGTTTGGATGGCTCCAGAAGCTAATTGCCAAAAGCCAAAACTGGGTCCCAAAATCAGTTACTTTTGTAGAGTGCTGTAAAAAAACTAGAAGTCACTTTTCAGGCAAGGCAGCTGTGTCCTGCCGAGAGGGGTTCTCGCTGCTTGAATGTGTGCACTTCAAGTGAGCAGGCTAGTGTCTGACTTCTCCTCCAGAAACCCAGTGTGGGAACTGATGAAGGGGAAAAGGAGAGAGGACATTGAGAATCTGACCCTTATTTGCAGAGCGCAGAAGCATATAGTGAGTTAGCAATGTCAGTAGAAAAGGAGTATAACTAAAGTCAAGGTGAAGGTCATTATTTAGGTTTCTCTGTCTAATCTCAGATCCATGAAAATGTAACTTTTTGTATCTGACATTTTGAGAATGATCAAAATTAGTTTTTACAATGCATTCTGGTTTTAGTTTTAACCTGTTCTATATATCTGCCGCTCACATCTCTTTCAAGATCTTGATCAGCAGCTTGACTTATAAAGCTCAAAGCAGAGGAGGTGCCTGGCACTGATACGGTCTGTAGCTTTTGCTGAAAAGGAAGTTTTTAACCAACATGTTCAGCTGGAGCTTCAGTTTCAGGACGAGGCATGGCATATTATCCTGGATTGTAAAAATAGTAGTGAAAAGAGTTAACCAGAGTCTTAAAACCCGCTCCCCTCAAACTTTCTGCTTGGTTTCAGTACAGCGGACTTTGCACTTCCACTAAATATGCTGGATATACCTCACAACTTGTTGTGTGTGTCTGAAACTAAGTTAAACTGATCTGGATGATTTGCAGTGTGCACTTGCAGCCCAGAGGGCCAACAAGATCCTGGGCTGCATCAGGAGAGGTGTGGCCAGCAGGTCAAGGGAGGTGATTCTCCCCCTCTACTCCATTCTGGTGAGACTTCCCCTGGAGTACTGCATCCAGTTATGGAACCCCCATTAGAAGAAGGATGTGGACATGCTGGAGCACCTCTCTTATGAGGACAGACTGAAAGAGTTGGGGCTGTTCAGTATGTAGAAGAGGAGGCTCTGAGATGACATTATTGTGGCCTTCCAATATCTGAAGGGGCCTACAAAAAAGCTGGGGAGGGACTTTGTAGGCTATCAGGGAGTGACAGGACTAGGGGGAATGGAGCAAAGCTGGAGGTGGGAAGATTCAGACTGGACATGAGGAGAAAGTTCTTCAGCATGAGAGTGGTGAGAGCCTGAAATGAGTTGCCCAGGGAGGTGGTTGAGTCCCCATCCCTGGAAGTGTTTAAGGCCAGGCTGGATGAGGCTGTGGGCAGCCTGCTCTAAGGTAGTGTGTCCCTGCCGATGGCAGGGGAGTTGGAACTAGATGATCCTTGTGGTCCCTTTCAACCCTGACAGATTGTATGATTCTATGCAGATGACTTGACTGATCTAGAGCTTCAGTTGAAGCTTCACTGACATTCCCTTTGATTCAGTATTTCTTAGTCTTTGCTCCAGATAAAGTTTTGGTTATTGTATCATTTCAGAGAGAACATTTTTTTTTTTGTATTATTCCCTCACCTAGCTGTGGGGGTTAAGTATGAAGATGTGAGGTTGTTGGATACTTCTGCACATCTCTTCTAATAAGAGAATGTGATTAAATTCCTTACAGTAATTGAACTAAGCCAGGGTTCAGTCTTTTAGTCAACCTTGTATCCTATCCATATGCCTCAGAATACAGTAATCCCGTATTTCCTTCATTTTTTCCCTTCATTAATAACAAATAAACATATGCTGAAATATTTCTGCCCTGTATCATCTTTCAGAATAATAACAGAAGTTTAGGAAACATGGAGTGAAAATACAGAAAATATTCCAGCCTTCACCCTGTGGGAATAATTGTCTAGTCTGTGAAATTGTTTCTCCTGGTTAAAATTGAAATGTAGCCAACTTCCTTCAGGCTCTTTGCAATTTGAATTTATATAGATATATGTGTGTGCACCCCACATGAGCTCTATTTTTCTGTCTTCTGGGCAGCTTGCTATTGATATTTCTGCAAAGACAGTATTAGTCTCTCTACATATAACTCTGAGAGGGAACACTAATCTGTTCTACTGTGATAGCAGCATTGTTTTCCCTCTCAGGGAAGGTAAAAATGCATTTGCCTGAATTCAAAATTCAAGGTGAATTTTTATTAGATGTCCTTGGGATAAAAGAATTCATCAAGATTTCATATGTAACAGTCAGTAATATTTTGTTAAAGTCTTGCAAAGGAAATGTTTTTCAAACTCCCCGTAATTGTGGCATAACCATTGCCAAGTGCAGCTCTAAGACTGGGGCAAGGGGGAAAAATAAACAAAAAAGGGGGGGGAACCCCAATAAACAAACAAAAACCCCACAGAAACGCTGCTCCTGCTCCCCCTGCCCCCCCCCAAAAAGGCAATAAAATCAACCCAAAACAAAACCAAACCACAGAAACCAAATCAAGCAAAGCCCAAACCAACCCACACAACATACTTCAGTCTGAGCCTTCATAAAGACATCAGCCACAGAAACTGATCTCCTGAACAATTGAGATGTCTTCAGTGATGGTGGTCCCTGCAGTAAATACAGCTAGTCTCAAGTGTGGTGAAGTCCTTCTGCTGAATGCCCAGACTAGTTGTGCCAACGAAACTCAAGTCTGCATTCTAAATATTAACTAAGCTGTCAGTATTTCTTATCCAGCAAGTTACAGTAAACTACCATGGGAGTGAAGGCATATGCCAGATACCTGACCCACTTTGCTCATTTAATCTATTTGACTTTATTGCTGTACAAGTTACCAGTATGTGGGTGTATATATATACACACACACATATGGATTTGTAGTCTTAAAACTATTCAGAAAACTTCCATCTTTCAGAACTATTTTGGATTGAAGTTGTGTCATTCAGTGGATTCAAGCCTATTGTGATGTGTTGCAATATGTAATGAGGAGGCTATTTTTGTGGCTAGACTGCTATGATCAGCAGGCACCCTCATAGAGTATGTCTTTCTCTCTGTATAGTTACCTTCATTAGCCTCTTCAAGAGCTTAAAACATTTGCCTGATCTAATTTCAGACTGCATGTCACTCATTCTATGCCACTTCTTAAGCATGTTAATTGGTGCTTGTTCTGGAAGGTTAATTGTTTGTCTCTAGTGAATAAGCTGATATTTATAAATAGGGGCCAGGCTGACAAAGCAGCTGAGGCTTTGGTCTTTTGGAAGCATGCTGGTGAAAAGAAAGAGATTGAGATAGCTAGGAAATGCTGGAGCACTTCAGTGTACTCTTGTTATCCTGAGAATTCATTGCATCTTAAGCCCTTTTTTCTTTTATTTTCTTTTTTTGTGTGTGTGTGTGTGTTTGTTTGTTTGTTTTTGTTTAAATCTGCATTATTTATAGAATCATAGAATCAGTCAGGGTTGGAAGGGACCACAAGGATCATCTAGTTCCACCCCTCCTGCCATAGGCAGGGGCACACTACCCTAGATCAGGCTGACCACAGCCTCATCCAGCCTGGCCTTAAATGCTTCCAGGGATGGGGCCTCAGCCACCTTCCTGGGCAACCCATTCGAGGCTCTCACCACTCTCATGCTGAAGAACTTCCTCCTCACGTGCAGTCTGAATCTTCCCACCTCTGTCTTTGCTCCATTCCCCCTAGTCCTGTCACTCCCTGATATCCTAAAAAGTCCCTCCCTCATAATGTACTATCAGAGGTTGCAGGAAGTAGTAGAATTCTATGACCACACATATGTTAATTTTCTTTATTTTTGTTCCTCCTTTTTAAAAAAAACACAAACTATTATTATATTGCTTATCCTTGGATGGACTCATAGAATCATAGAGTGGTTTAGGTTGGAAGGGACCTCAAGGATCATCCAGCTCCAACCCCCTGCCGTAGGCAGGGACACCTCCCACTAGAGCAGGTTGCTCAAGGCCTCATCCAGCCTGGCCTTAAACGCCTCCAGGGAGGAAGCATCCACAACCTCCCTGGGCAACCTGTGCCAGTGTCTTACCACCCTCACTGTAAAGAACTTCCTCCTAACATCCAGTCTAAATCTCCCCTCTTCCAGTTTAAACCCATTCCCCCTCGTCCTGACATTACTAGACCTTGTAAATAGTCCCTCCCAGCTGTGGTGGTGAAGAAGTCTTCCTCACCTCATTGCCACTACATTGCAGCTACAAGATGGTCTTACTAAACGTGTCAGTAATGCAGATAATTTGGAGATGGTGTTTGTATTTCATCCACTTTTTCTCTCCATACTTATTCTCTGACATCCTTATTGCTAGCATCAAAACACTAGGATTACTTGGAGTCTTTCTGACCAAGACAGTCACATGGATTGCTCTGTCTTGAAAAGAAGCGGCTCTTGGCTCATCTGCTTGCTCATACATTTCAAGGCAGCTGCTTGCCAAGAACCATCGACTCACCTTTGCTGCCCTGTCCAAGGTGCTGAGCCAGGAGCTGCTTTGTAGGTTGTTACCTGAATTAAAACAAATCCTCTACTTCCCTCAGGCTTAGGAGACCTCGGCCCTACCTGGCCTTAACAACATACATGAATATTTAAGATGTTGAAAGAATGATATAAAGAGTCTCGAGGAAACTGCAGCTTTCTATGGTGTGAGCTTCCTTCAGGGCTAAACCAGCTGAATCTCAGGTTTAATATTGCAGGTAACTGCATCAAATGGGTTTCTAAACCTGCTTCTGAAGCATATTCGCATTGCTAGAGTGAGCATGATAAGCTGGAGAGTCCCTTTAAAATAGCTGCTTTTTTAATGGTCTTCAGTATGGAACCTTGCTATGTGAAATAGTCAGTATGCAAATTTCAGAGTTGCTTATAAAAATAGAGTAGAGGATTTCAAAGACCACATCAATAAAATGATAAGAAGGCCCTTTAATACTTTTTGCTTGGCATTTCAGTGTATCCAAACCTTTGTCCTTTGAAAGCTTGAACAGGAATAACAGTTATTCAACATCAAATTGGTAAAACATTTCCTTTGTATTATTTTAATGAAAATATTTTTCTTCAGGGCATCTGAATCTGTCTTGAATCCAGAGGTGCCTTAAGGGAATATGGGGGAAGATGGCATTTTGTGACAGTACATATATCCCCAGTGGATTGAATGCTTTGGCCAAGTCTATCCAGTGAGACATACTAAGATGGTCCTACCCTGAGGAAGTGCTGGAGTTGTTCCTTTTGACAGGAAGTATATCAGGACTAGATTCTGAATTAGTTATCTTGGATTTCTTTTTTAGCCATCCAGTCTATGGAGTTGGAAGGACTTTTTGCAGAGGTTGAGCAAAGTAACTTCTGTGAGTTGATTCTGGTCTAAGAAGAAAGTACAGTGTCTGTCATGCTAAAAACATTTTGTGAATTTGTCATTTCTGAGCTCTGCCTACAGAATTATTCAGGTATTTAGCATCAGTCAAAAAATTATACCTATATGTTTTAATGACAAATCAGGGAACATAGCCAAACTGTACTTTTCCCTGAATATCATGCATAGAGGGGGCAATATCCTCTACTTCCAGCCAAATAGTTTTGACTTTACAATTGAGGCTGCATCATGTACCTTGTGCCAACTTCATGCTGTGCTAATATAATTTCCCAAGCACACAATGCTAAGAAAGAATGACATGATTCGGGGGAGGGGGGGAAAAGAAAAGTCCTTTCTGGTTTTGGCAAAAGGAGTTGCAAGGCTGTTTTTCAGAATTAAATTAAAAGTAATTTAGTTTTGTTCCTTCAAGCAACAAATGAATTACTTGGAGGTAGTTGCACAACAGGATTGCCCTTTGCTTCTGCAGAGAGAAGAGCAGCAAATCAGGGTGGCAAAAATGCTTTGAGGGAAAATGCTAGGGGAGGCAACAGATGACAAATTTTTCTACTGATGCATTTGCATCAGAATAACCTTTCAATTCTATGTTTTTGGCTGGAATCACATCACACAGAATATTGATTTGGCTGGAATCACATCACACAGAATATTGACCCGGGATATGGCCGCTCTCTAAGAGAGATGGGTAACTGCCTGAGGTACATAAATAGAGTAAGAAAGAGCTAACTTCCTGCAGTAACTGTATGGTTACTAGACTTGAATACCTCAAAGACAGACATGCAATTTTCATAGTGTTTCATATGCTATACTTCAAGGGAAGCTGCTTTGGCCTATTTCTAGGTGTTGGATCATTTTCTTAAGCAAAGAATGAAAAATAGTAACTGTCACAATTTCATCCTTCCTAATGTTCTCTTCTCCTGAATTACTAATGATAGGACAAGAGGAAATGGCCTCAAGTTGCATCAGGGGAGGTTTAGGTTGGATGTTTGAAGGAAGTTCTTTACTGAGCAGGTGGTCAGACACTGGAACAGGCTGCCCGGGGAGGTAGTGGAGTCGCCATCACTGGAGGTGTTTTAAAAAAGAGTGGATGTGGCACTTGAGGCTATGGTCTAATGATTAAGGATGCTGGGATGAAGGTTGGAGTGGAAGATCCTGGTGGTCCTTTCCAACCATAGCAATTCCTAGTGATTAGATGTGCTGAGGGATTTGGTTTAGTCAAGGACTTGTCAGCATGAAACTAATGATTGGACTCAATGATCTTAAAGGTCTTTTCCAATCTAAGACATTCTGTGATCCTGTAATGCTCTTAGACTGTGTGGTGATCACCAGTTGGGCTTGAGTCAAGACCACTGGAGCCCTGCAGAGCCTAGATGTTTTGTTGGTGCACTAGGAGACATTTAAGGTTTAACCTCATGTTTTTCTCACAGTAGAGAGATATGTGGCTTAATCAGGATTTATATGGAAGGTGTTTGGCTTTTTTTAATGGTAAAATAACTGTGACCACGAGGTTAATGAGGTCTTATTTCAAGTGAGAGTGATGTCTGTTAAATACTCGCACACGGTACACGCACACTGCAAATGGCTCATGGCAACTGTTGGGGAATGCTTAATCTGCTTCATCTCTGGTGCCCAGCTAATACTGCATGTTGTCTTTGAGCATGTTATGGACTGCTTTTCTATTGCAGTGCTTTAGAATTGATGTATCCAGATGGCCCAAAACAGTAGGAGTCAGCCTTATGGAGACTTTCTGAGGCTAGGAACAGGAGAGCTAAGTTATCTGCACACATGCCTGAACAATCAACAGCCAAGACATTGTTTCCTGAGGGATGTTTTCTCTCAACAGGAAAGTGGAGCTAGTGACCTCTTAAGGGCAACGCTGCCTTCATGAGAGAACAGGATGATCAGGGGATGGTTGGTTGCTGTTTAAGCAGACTGCGTTCTCTTCTAACCACTACCTGCTATACTAGCACTTCACTGCCTTTGCTTCAGGGATGATTCTGTGGCTTTGTCTTAACATTCAGTAGTATAGACTTCTGTAAGGGTAGAATTTGTGCCTGGCTTGACTCTTTAATGAGAAACCTTCTTCAGTTTCCCCACCTGCCAGGGAGAAAAAGGGCAGGAAATTATTGTCCTTCTTTTTTGTAATATTGCGTGTTCCCATTTCGATCTCCAAAACTAAATGTGCTAAGTGTTTCTAACTGAAGTGTGTGTAGAACTTGTTTTTCAGTGTATTTATCTGAATGTTTATCCTCATCAGTCTGTAGGTGAGACTAAACCTTGGCTAAATCTCAGCATTTTCAGCAGAATGTTGGTTGTATTATATAACCTTTAAAGGACTGTTAGAAAAGTCACCATCCTATTACATGCATGTTAGCTGATAGTCCACGTTCCAGTTCTTTCCTGGGCTGTGGATCAGACATTTGGTATGCAGCACCAGGGACTCTCCGAATGGCATGTCAGAACTGACGGCTGCCTGGCAGCCTGCTGTAATCTCTGCTCTGGAAAAATTACCGACTGTTCCACTCTGCTGACATGAAAAATACATCCTTTCAGCTTTAACAGCTATAAATTGGAGCTGTTCTGGTGTCAAGCAGGTTCAGGCTCAAGAGCTGGTGGCAGGACGGAGTTGATACTGGCAGCAACCATCTTGCCATCTGTCATTTCTGATGTAAGCCCTCTCAGTTTGTTGTCAGCCCTATGTGATGCTAAACTCTACGACCAAAGAGCAGAATTGGACTGACTTCATTCTGTGTCTGAAAGGTGGTTTCAAAGCTCATTCCTGGCACAAAGACCAAATGGCACACAACATATTCGAAAGAGCTGGACTGGAAATAGAGCTTTCATTCCTGGAAAGCTTAAATGTTTCAAAACTAACTTCTCCTTTGGTCCACAGAGACAGGAACATACTGAGAGAAATCACTTCCTGAAACTGTTCAAATCAGAGATGCTGAGTTCACAGTATCACAGTATTACCAAGGTTAGAAGAGACCTCATAGATCATCAAGTCCAACCTGTTACCACAGAGCTCAAGGCTAGACCATGGCACCAAGTGCCACGTCCAATCCTGCCTTGAACAGCTCCAGGGACGGCGACTCCACCACCTCCCTGGGCAGCCCATTCCAGTAGCCAATGACTCTCTCAGTGAAGAACTTTCTCCTCACCTCAAGCCTAAATTTCTCCTGGTGTAGCTTGAGGCTGTGTCCTCTTGTTCTGGTGCTGGCTGCCTGAGAAAAGAGAGCAACCTCCTCCTGGCTACAACCATCTCTCAGTCAGAAATCTTTCTTTCTGACAGAGGAAAATTAATGAGTTGATGCTTCAAATGTTCCCAAGTGCAATGAAAAACTGTACATTCAAACTCTTTTGAGAATTTGGCATCATTTGAATACAAAACTGTTGCTTCTATCTAGGCTTGACCCTAAATTCCTATTGTTAAGGATGTCCGCATTCATAATGTTTTGTCATGTCACATGTGAAAATTCAGAAACTATTTAGGATCAAATTTGTGTGTTATTAGGGAGAAGCAGAAGAGGTTTTGTAGTGGTGTTTTTTCATGGTTTATGCTCTGAGAACTGGAGGCACAGAGTATGTGCTGTAATAATGATTATAGTGAGCCGAATAGAAATTCAATGTGGATTAAGCTGTGGGTTAACTGTTTTCACAACATTCTTTCTACCTTTATTTCTCCAGAATTGTCGTTCATTTAGCATAAATGCTAATATTAGAAAGAGTTGCTTGATAATTCCAGAGGTTAGCAACCTTCTTTTCAGGGCTGAAGTGTCATTTCTAAAGTTCATAGCTAGGATACCAGTAACAAATTGAAGATCATCTGATGTTCATAGTAGTATATGCCTAAAGAAACTATGGAAGATCACAGGGTAAAAATGAAATAGAAAAATAATATACAGATGAAAATATGACCCTTGTGGCCTTGAGAGCCTCAGTTGGTCAGTGTGCTGCAGTTCTGTATCTCGGTACCATAGGAGGAAACCTCACAATTAAAATTCAGTCCCCACACCAGAGAAGTTGCAGGCAAGAATAACAATGACTGATTGTTTTAACAGTTGCCAGATCTTACCTGTTAGCTTTGCTATAATATTATATATTCAAAATCCAGGCTAATACAGAAAGGCCTCATTCATACAATTTTAAGATGTTATATAGGAAATCATGTGCCTGTGTGTGAAAGAGGAAGGATCTGATGAGCTGCCAGGGTCTTGATGCTTTTGCCAGGAGGGCTATGCTGTTGTTTATAGTGGAGTAACCCTAATTGCCATGTGACGTATACTGATCAGTGTCAACATTGCTCCCTAACAGGACTATCTCTCTATTTGACTCAGACAGACTTATCATCCTTCTTTTATATCAGTTCAGTTGGGCCTCATCATTTCTGCTTACAAAAATCTTCCAAAGAAGAATGTAGAGGCATCTTGTATTTTTGCACACCTCATTTGCAATAACCTTGTTACACCCACTCAGTTTTTCCTTTCTTCTAATAGTGGGTGCAATGCAGCTTGCATGGACAGAGAAAGTATGTCTTGCAAAAGCTCAGGTGCTTTCTGAACCACAATTCCTTCAGGACCTTCAGTTTTATCAAATCCCTCTTCTTGTATGCTGGGAACACTCCAAATAAAAAGACTAATCTGTTTTCACAAACAGTTCCTGTGCTGAATGGTAAAATAACATTGCATTAAAGGAGCTACTGATGAAAGAGCTTTGTGCAATAGAAAGAGCAGCAAGTACTTTTTGTGCTCTGCTTGGCCCACAGGTGACTTCATTCACATAACAATGACAATCCAAAGATTTAAGTAGTGAGGTTTGAAGCGTAGGCACTTCTATGCCTGGAAGGTTGGTTAGGGAAGCCTTGGTGTTTAAAATGGGGCAGGAGGCTGGTTGAGTGAATGTTGTTAGTTTGTGACAAGTAGGATATCTGTTTCATTAATGAGTAATGAAGCCTCTAAAGCATTCCTGGTCTTTGCGGTGATACAGGATGAAGATTTGGTAACCTTGAAAGTGTTAACATTTGAGGAGACACTGAGAACTCATGTGGCTATGCTCAGAGCTGTGTGTGGATCCCAGCAGGCTTTGCAGACTGAAAAAGGGATGCGCAACGCCCAAAGAACAGAAAATGCCTCATCTGTTGTGAGTGATAGGTGGAGCAGCATTTCAGTTAGTGAGAAGAGAACTGTGATACTTCAGAAATTACATGGTAAAGGAGACAGACTGGGCTGCAAAACAATTCAGTAACTCACAGGACCAAATATAGCATGCTCAGCCTACCTGTTCTTCTGTTAGGTTTTGCTTTGCTTTTTGTTTTTCCTGTCTGTCTCAGGTTCTGGGAGAGGCAGGAACTACCTACCACAAATTCAAATGTGGTAGGTACCTACCACCATCAAATGTGGCCATTTGAACCGCTTTTGCCAGGTTGAGTAAAGAGTGGTGGTGTTGCTGGCACAGGGAAGATGGTGTTCATAAAAAGGAACCTCATGAGATTTAGCCCAACAGATTTTCCCATGTGACTTACCCATGCTCACTTGCTAGCAGGCAGAGATCTGTGGCCTCAGAGTTGTCAAGAAATTCCCACGCTCACACATCCTTGGCAGATCAATAAAACCTCAGCATAGAGCAATTGCAGCAAATTGGAAGACGAAAAATCCTGCCAGTGAGTCAGCAACAGTTGGGAGTGGAGGAGGAGGAAATCCAAGTTACAAAATATAGCAACGGGGTGGCATGGGGTTGCTCAGAAGGTTGTCTCTCTATACCTTGGGTACTAAAGTGACTGTGCTTAAATGCTTGGAATAACCCTACAGCGAGTGAGTCAGAATAGTTTCCTAAGGCCTTGCTCTGTAAACTTAAGCTACTAAGAGTTGACTCTGGTTGTCTTTGTTGCATAAAATAGACTTAGATGTTTCTGGGTGTAGTGGCATTGCACCAAAAAAAACCCTAAAAAAATCTTTTAATGATTCCATGACTAAGTTCACCGTTTAACAAAATGTGTTTACACTCTGTGTTTGGCCACACCTCAGCTTCAGCTGGGCTGGAAGGCCATCAGTCCAAAGCAGTTAATCATAGAATCAACCAGATTGGAAGAGACCTCCAAGATCATCCAGTCCAACCTAGCACCCAGCCCTGGTCAATCAACTAGACCATGGCACTAAGTGCCCCATCCAGTCTTTAATTGAACACCTCCAGGGACAGCAACTCCACCACTTCCCTGGGCAGCCCATTCCAATGGCAAATCACTCTCTCTGTGAAGAATCACATCATTCAGTTTTGAGCTCAGGAGATTGAACTCCTCATTGATTGACTAATTATTGTATGATGGACAGACCAAAAGATGATTAAGCTGAGTTCATGCTTCTCTGCTCAATCTTGAAGGATTATTCAGCTTGCTGTTCTTACAGCTGCCTTCTTTCAATGCACTTTCTCTGCTATATTGTGAAAAGTTAACTCACTTCATGGCAAAATCTGTGTACCAAATACATGCAGCAGGGACTCAGTTAAAGATAAGTTGAGTAGAAGGGATATGATAGCCAAACAGTCTAAATTTTCTGGGGCTGAAAAGAACATACTAGAAAGGAGGTATGAATACTGCATGTAGCATATGATGAAGCCAGGGAACAATTTAATTCTTCCTTTTTATGCTCCTACTGCTGAAGCTTTTATCTGTGAAACGTGTGATAAAAATACATATCTTAAGTTTCCTTTGTGTTACTTTGACAGTCTAGCATCACTGATGACAAATGGAAGCAAAGCAGCATTTGCAAGAGAAATTTAATTAAATAGGTTCTGATGTCTGAAGACAGTACCTAAAATTATTTTGTCATGTGTTTGGTTTCTCTCCCCTCCTTCCCATTTGCTGACTTATTCTCTGCAAGACTTGTCTTGATAAAATGGCAAATGGCTGCTTGGAAGCCCATTGGTTCCTGCTGCTCATTCTCCTGATACTAAAGCAAAAGCTCTATTTCAATTTTGTGAGCTAAACACCAGGCAGTTCCTCTCTCACTAGCTTTCTCCCACTGCAACAGCATTGATTTACAACTCAGTTACCTTGCTTTACAGCATGAGAGAAGCTTTTGAAACTAAACTGCAGATTAAAATCTGTACTTGGTTGACTCTTTCATTCTTTCTGAATAGCTGTTTTCAGTTGTGTATAGTTTTCTGGAAGGTCATTTCAGTTCAGGCTTTCTGAAAAACAGCAAACACTCTCAAAGTCTGGCAGTACTTGTGTAGCAGTCAAAGACATCGTTGTTCCTTCAATTAAAACAGCACAGACCCCAGTGGCCTTTACCCAATCACTTCTTTCTCTGCACTGTTCTAGGGGTACCTATTGAACATCACTATAAAGCAAAAGGCAACTCTACTTTGTTACTGCTACAAAACCTACCTGGCAAAATTTTGATTGAAAGACATCCTGTAGAGCACTGCTGTTCTTGGTTAAGGAGGCTACAACAGTAGCTTCGTTGATAATGACCCTCATGATGGTTTGTCAGCAATATCTGGTCAGACTGCAAGGACTAGGCAAATATATTCTTATTCTTTCCATGTGTTGTTTGCAAGACATGGAAAATGGAAACCTCTTTAACTTAGGACAATCGCTACTTAGCAACAACTAAAAGCATCAGTGCGTTATCAAATTAATTCTCATGCTAAGTCCAAACCACAATACTATATTGGCTACCAGGAAGAAAGTTAACTCTATCTCAGCCCAGACCAGAGCAACTACAAAACAGCATGGCATGCACAGGGTGTCTACTGGGAGCAATCCCAGCAATGGCCTCATCACTGAATTAGATGGGGTTATTTGTGAGCGTCCTAAATGTAGTTTGCAAGTAAGGAGGACACAAAAATATCTTCCATTCAAGGGTCCTGCTCATGTGCCATTTATCACAACTCACCTGCACTACTCACTATCTTATGCTCTCATGTTCCCTGTGGAACTATGTTCAGTATTGAACACAAAAGGTTTGCAGTGGACTTATGATGCTTCCACTGCAGACTTGAAAATAGTGCTCCTAAATGTTTGTGACTCTATTGAACAGAAACTCTATTGAACATGAAACAGCTGCATTCAGTCCTATAAATTATAGGTTGGAATTTTTTTCTTCACCCTAATTAAAAGTGTAAAACAAGAGAAGGAAATATCACAGTGTGGTGGAACTGGTAGGAATAGACACTGAGAAAGGAATGGTGTTGGCCAAAAAATACTGTGCTTGAACAGATCAGAGAATAGGGAATGCTAAAAAACAGGCCTTGGCTTTCTCCTTTTTTTCTGTAGTTAGTGTTATTTCACCTTTGTGTAACAAAACCTAATGTCTGTATAAGCTAGCAAATTCCTAGTGAGAAATCTACTCCCCCTGCCATCTGCTCTCCTGTGTGAACAATTAGGAGGAGGAAACAGGCCCAGCTCAGGAAGAGAGAGATGCAGAGAGCAGGCTAATGCAGGGAGAAAAATATCCTATCAAAACTAGCGACAGGCTGGGAGCAGGGAGATGGATTTCCAGCCTTAGGGAAGTGCAGCACGCAGTGAACGAGGCTGTTCAGAAAACAACCAGCAGTGCTTGGAGTGGGAGAGCTGCAAGGGGAGAGAGCAGAATTCTGGTTCCAAGAAACCAGTTCTTGTGAGCTGATTGAGTGCTGTCAAGTACAATGGAGTTCTCTAGGCTGCCACTGCAGTTTCTAACTTGTGAATTTTTTTTTTTTTGAGGTATTCTGCATCAGATGTGCAGCAGGATTGAAGACATGGTTGCCTTCAGAGCAAACCTCCTCTCAAAGTACCTAATTTATATTTGCAGAGTATCTCAGTCTTGCATTCAGCTGATCCGTATCCTTTTGCAGTTAACAGTCTCATGCCACCCTTTATTTCTCAGAGCACTCCATGTTACCTTGTGGGATATCCAGAAACAAATGCCAAAGATGTCCTCCACAGCATGACCTTCTTTCTACTTAACATTGACTGTTCATGTAGAGGAAAATGTTAGTAGCATTGCAGGAAATCAGAGCTTCCACCTGTAGCTCTAGTTTATGTGCTGTGGATTCACAGATAGATGAAGAATCTTTATCACACATGCCTCTTACTGATTGTAAAGCTATATTTCTTTTGAGGAAACCTGGAACCACAGAAATGCCAGACCACAAATGTGGTATGCTTCTAGTGAAAGCATTTGCAAGTCACCTTATAGGCAGCTAAGACTAACCTAACCTGTGTCTCTGCAAAATTCTTTAAGCTAACTCAACAGTACTATGGCTCCTTTCCAGTAATGTGGAAGATGGCCTTGAGTTACTTTGTTTATACAGTACATATCATTTGCATACATGTCATATGCATAGGACATACAATAAAATACTGTGTTCTGGTCTCAGAGCTGTGGCAGTAAATGCAAGACTCAAAGCACAAGGTTCTGAGTAAGACTGTTGTTGTTGCTTCATTGAGACCCTAAATTCAATTTGAGATGAGAGTGGCAAATGCTGGGACACTTGTACATGCAGGGCCCAATTCTCTGCTGCTTTGTCTCTAGGAGGTATTCCAATATGCACTGGAAAAGAGCAACCCCAACTCTGTTTGTGCATGCATAAGCATACAAATGATTGTATTCACATATCATCTTGTACTGCTGGAGACCAGACAGGAAGAAAAGGAGCTGGGGCTACTGGTAGATAGTAGATGAACATGAGCCAGTACTGTGCCCAGGTGGCTAAGAGAGCCAATTGCATCCTGGCCTGTATCAGGAACAGTGTGGCCAGTAGGACAAGGGATTCTATGATTCTATTATACTAATGACATTTTCACTGCTTCCCTCAGTCATGTAACTTCTGTAAGTTCACACACACCCCTGCCTGTGTGTGCACACTCATTTTTCTGACATATAGTTTGAAAGCCCTGTTTCAGGGGGGCATTTTTCCTAATTTGTGTGTGTGTGTGTATTTTTTCAGTCCCTCCTTGTGGCAATTTTTCTCCCAAAGTCTCCAGATGGCTTTTCAGTATATGACATATGTGTCTCAATTCTATATGTCTATCTACTCTTTCTTGTAAGCCATGATTTATTTGGATCTACCTCTGTGTAAGGTTGAAGTAGTTTGGCAAAAGGGAAGGCTTTCAGAAGTCTCACTGTAATTCCTTTCTTCTGCAATAACCAAAGCAGAATGTGCATATTTTATCTCCTCTCACTTTTACCTCACCCTTGTGGCTCCTGCTGATTACCTGAACTTTTATTTAATGAAGTAATTAATGTGTTGTAATAAACTAATTCTTGGTTCACTTTCTTCCTTCATTAATGCAGGAAACTCTTTGTTGTTCAAAGAGGTTATGTGTCTGTCAGGTTTCACACAACTCCTTGAAAAGAAGCTCTAAATGCTGTAAACAAATCAATCCCCAACCCAAAGTGGAAGGGAATGTAGGTGGTGGTTCTACTTGCACAGGAATCCCTCTTTTTTTGTGCCAGTAGACTTGTTTTCATGACTGACTGGGGTGGAAGGTCCAAATTATGCCTAGAACACATATCCATCACATGCCCTAGACACCTGCCCAAATGCCCATTTTGGCCCCTCCTTTCCGCTTACTTTTTCCCGGGTGGAAGAAGCGGGAAAGCAGACAGAAGCTTGGCGCCTCTCCGTCTATCACAGATCCCATATTTGGCCTTGTTTTTCAGCTTGCTTTGTTTTGTGATAAACTGTGCATCTTCCTGGTCTAGAGAAATAATTTAGGATAAATTAGGATTGGTTCTAGGGCTGGTTTTACCTGTTGCTATTGGTCAAAGATGCCCGCCAAAATGCTTAAAACCCTAGCAAATTTGCTGCTGCTGCTTTTCTTTTGTTCGGTACCTGTTTGCCTTACGTGCCTCTGTGTGCCACCACACTTTGCATTGCGCTTAAGTGGGGACTTGCCTACGACTGGCAGCCTGACCCTGCCTGATCGAGCCCGAAGATAGGTAACTTCCTAGCAAGAGTTTTGACACTAAGACGTGCCGGCCCACTGCTCCATCCCGCAGACTGCTTGCTATACATAGCACTCAATCATAGTATCACNGGCTAAACAACCCCAGCTCCCTCAGCCTCTCCTCATAGGGCTTGTGCTCGAGGCCTCTCACCAGCCTCGTCGGACTGCTTCAGCCCGCAAACCTGGACCCTGCTTTGCCCAGGCAGCTGCTGACCACCCGATGCCTTCCTGAGAGCCACGGAAGACCTCTCTTATGTCCGTGGGCTTTTTCAGATGGTGTGCTCAGGTTGGACTGAACAAGCAGCACAGCCCCATCGCATCATTACCATGTGAAGTATACTTTCACTCTACGTATTTTCCTGCCTATGCTTTTGGAGCGCAAATATTGATACTTTTGACCAGTAAGTACCCGAACTTTCTTTACTCAAGTTTGTAAAGGTTTATGCTTAACCTTTCAGTGGCAGTTTGTGCTGCCAGTCTCTCTAGTTAGAAAGGTTTCTAAAGACCTTTCCTAAATTGTTTGACTGTATATAGACATTTTGCAAAACAGTTTTACCAACCGCATCATAGACTCTGTCTGTGTTAATTGTAGGTAAGCTTGGGGAAGTTTTCTTTGTATAATTAATAAGCTATTTAATAATGTTTTACATCAGCCTCATTACTATTCATTCCTAACCCAGATTCCAATCTCTCCTTAAGACTGACATTCCCAAGATTTGGCTTTTTTCTTTAATTTTATTTGTGATATTAGACCCAGAGAGCTTTAACAGAGAGTAAGCTCTGCTCTGTCATCATCCTCTGCATCCTGGGAATCAGCTGCTTCTATAAAATACAAAGTATGTTATTTTTCTCCTCTTCCTTGAAGCAGAAGGTGCTTTGATTGTTTTTTTTCTCCTTCTTAACAATCGGCAGTACATAATCTGCGACAGTATCTGTCTGTCTAGTGACCACAGTGAATTTCCTTGTCCCTTAATGGTTTGAAAGCCTGGAGGACTTAGACATGTCAGAAATCATTAAAATGTAGAAGCTTCATCTACCCACAGTGGTTCCTGTTGATCCTTTTAGCTTTCACTACAGTGAAGAATCTTGAGTGTTTTCCTTCTCTCTTTAATTAAAGCAGACAGAAGATTTCTCCGTGAGGTTCTGTCTGTTGAATTTCACACATTGCTTTATTTGAGTAAACAGACCCCATAAATATGTATGGTGAAGAAGTCCCAGCAAAAATAAATTGTTGCAGCCCTTTTGCAGAAAATATAAATAAAATGTAGTGCTTAGTGTGCAGATGTACTGGGGGTGTATTGCAAGGTGGTTTTGAACTTCTGCTCTAAGTCAAATATTGGATAACGGAATGGGTAGAAACTGGCCAGCAGTGCTTACAAGGAGAGAACAGGTGCTATTGCCATAGCATTTGGGGCTCTTAGTGTTAGCTTTCCTTCTCTGTGGGGTCTCTTGGAACCTACTGAACCAGAGAAGAGAAAATAAGCTTGTGGGGAAAACAGCATTTGGCTGAAATATTTAAGGATATCTTGGAAAGAGTCCTGGGGATGGAAGGTATAGAAATCTTTAACATGTCCAGATATACTCAATCCAAAAACACAAGGAGCTGCAGAGAAACACACCAAAGACATATAAATTTAAAACCTTTGAAAAGGGGAAATACATCCATCTTTTTATCACTGTGTCATTTAAGCAGGAGGTCATTCAGGCACTGTCAAAAGTAGAAACAATGAAGAAACAGGGAAGCCATCGTGATAGAGACCTGTGCAGCCAGTCTGAGCTGAAAGTGTTCTCTTGTTCAGGAGGTATGGCTACTATGTGCTTTTAGTTAAATATATTTGCAAGACAGTGCTGGAGAAAACCAGTGAAGATGATGGGGTGTCATTGCCCACCACTTGCATATTATATGGACACAGCATACAACACATTTTTCACTACTAAGACTGTAAACAGTCTAAATATGTGCCACAGTTCCTAAAGCCAGAGCTACTGCCTTACAAGAATGTGGAAATGTACTTGCATGGCACAGGGCACTGTGCCATAGGCACACTAGAGCTGGGGCTGCAGCAGTAGCTCCAGGCCCAGGAAGATCTGAATTGCACTAGTATGCTTTCCTACCCAAGGGGGCTGACCCTGTCCCTCACACAGTAACACAGCCAGGATAGGATACAGGCATGAACTGCTGTAGAAGCCCTCACATGGTGCTAAGTGCCCCACAGACATACCCTACACAATGTTAGTGGTGACTGACTTTTTCATTCCCAGAAAACTATCCTCAAAGAAGAACAGGTTATTTCCAAAATTACCCTGAACTATGTTATTTATGATACACCAGAGGAGATACCAAAGGTACCGTGTGGGAACAGTGGCCAATACCTATGCTGTCCTGCTGTGCCATTTGGTCCTTGCAGTTCTGCCTGAGCTTTCACTCTAATTCATTCCAGCCTGTTGCTGGTGTCTCCTTCTCCTTTAACATGCCTTAAGAAAGGCATTTAGCTATCAATGTTAGGGAATATATTCATATTTTGGCTCTTCTCTCAATCAGGATGTAGTTCTAAATTAAACCATGACATTTCTCTTAATGTTTTATTTAGCTTCATTTTACAGCCTTATGAGAAGCCTTTTATTTGATTCCCATACACCTGGGAAGTGAGCTGTACTTAAACGTAGTGGTTTCTTGCCCACTACAGACTGCTATTTGAAATACTCCCCTGGGGTGTGTGGACTTGCAAAAGAATTTATTCCCTCACTTTTCTTCCACACAGTGGAAGGCTTCAGTCACCTCAAATGAAAGAAGCCTGTACGGCTGCACCAGAGTACTTCTACATCACCTGCCTTCCATCCTGCTGGTTCACTGCTACTCTCCCTCCCTCTACACCCTTATTATGCCCTGTCCTTCTTCCTCTCATCTCTTCCTGACTGTTGAAATGTCTTGGGTTTTGTGATAATGTCAAATATGCCTCTCTCCAGAGTCCAGCTGGGCTGCCGTGGCTGTTGCTGTGACACAAATGTGAGTAGTTGCTATCTTTGCATCATGCAGAAAAATGTGTCCATCCATCCATCCTGCTCATCCTTTTCTTTGAGGGAAATCTTTTCATACCTTATTTCTTTATCCTAAGATGTTTCCCTCTAGAGCCAGTAAAAGGAATAGACCATTTTTAAAAACAGTGAGGATTAGTTGCCAGAATTCATAATCCCATCCATACCCTCCCCATAAAAGCAGAAGTGCTTTGCTATTAGAAACCAAAATGAGCATTTAATCAGAACATCTGTTTTGTTTTCTACTCTTAGAAGCTGATTTTTAAGTGGTGTTTAAAAAGGAGGGAAGGGAGAACTCAACAAAAATTTATTCCAAAATCCTAGTTTCCTTTTCATAATCGCTCAAAACTTTGATGTTCTGCTCCAAGAACTGCAAAGGTACTGTTGATACTTTGTAACAGAGTACTGCTTTGAACTTCAAACCTCATTGGTAAAGGCAGCAAGCCAAACTGACCTTAGTTGGATGTGGCAGGAAAAAAAATCAGGGTCAAAAAATCAGCTACCTGTATTGCACTGCTAGAGAACCAAAGGAGAAGTCTGCTTCTTATACCCGCCTGAACATGAGCCAGCAGTGTGCCCAGGTGGCCAAGAGAGCCAATGGCATCCTGGCGTGCATCAGGAATGGTGTGGCCAGCAGGAGCAGGGAGGTCATTCTGACCCTGTACTCTGCACTGGTTAGACTGCACCTTGAGTGCTGTGTCCAGTTCTGGGCCCCCCAGTTTAAGAGGGACATTGAGATGCTTGAATGTGTCCAGAGAAGGGCAACGAGGCTGGTGAGAGGCCTCAAGCACAAGCCCTACGAGGAAAGGCTGAGGGAGCTGGGATTGTTTAGCCTGGAGAAGAGGAGGCTCAGGGGTGACCTTATTGCTGTCTACAACTACCTGAAGGGTGGTTGTAGCCAGGAGGAGGTTGCTCTCTTTTCTCAGGCAGCCAGCACCAGAACAAGAGGACACAGCCTCAAGCTACGCTGGGGGAAATTTAGGCTTGAGGTGAGGAGAAAGTTCTTCACTGAGAGAGTCATTGGCTACTGGAATGGGCTGCCCAGGGAGGTGGTGGAGTCGCCATCCCTGGAGCTGTTCAAGGCAGGATTGGACATGGCACTTGGTGCCATGGTCTAGCCTTGAGCTCTGTGGTAATGGGTTGGACTTGATGATCTATGAGGTCTCTTCCAACCTTGGTGATACTGTGTGATACTGTGATGGCTGCTGTAAGCTCTAAACTTGGAGGGTTGATGCAGTTGTTTAGGAAAGGCTCAAACAAGATCAGTAGGACTCAGAGTAGGAGATTTGTAGTAGTAAAATTTTCACATTGGTAGTACAACTCAGACTTGGCCGAGGTCAATGGGAGTGAAACAGAAGTGCTTCTCCTTTTAATTGAAAGCAACTCGTAGGTCTGGTTATGACTGAGTCATCTAGATCACTGTCTATAAAGAAATAGCATGTGGCTACTCAGAAAGGCAGAGAGGGAAGGGAAAGTCTGGAAATTTCCAAGATATTTGAGATATGTGTTTAAGAGGATACAGTCCTAAGCTATGACTTCAGAGTCTGCTATTAGGTTGAAGGGCCTCAGGGTACAGCCTTTATCCTTTCAGTCAGAACACTAGATAATAAAAATGGAAAACTCTGCTTAGAAAAGATGGCCTTTCTGGTGTGATATATGGAGGTAGTGGTTAAAACCAGATTTCACGGTGCAGTAATAGGTCTGAAAAATATGCTTGAAGTGCTGAAAAGCACTGAGAATTCAGTGGGATTACAGGAAACAAGCAATTTAAAAGTTGCTAAAATAACAAAAGTTTCTTCTCTTCTTTTTTTTAGATTTAGTCCTACAAATTTAGACCTTGCAAATTTAAGCTTGTTTAGAAAGTAAAGTCACAGATCTGTATCAAGCTTTCAGGTGTTTTTTACTTGCCTTTGTACCTGTGCTTAGCTGGTGCTGCCATTTTTTTAACTGCATTTTATGTTGAAATACAAACTATGTCATTTCAGAGTGTAGGTATTCTCTTTTGCAGCTCCAAATGTCAGATTCCAGGGGGGTTTTTTTTCCATATACTTAAGGCTTCTCCCTCTATTATAAAGCCAGAGGGAAGATAGATTGGAATGGGCTGTCTATGAAAGTGGTGGAGTCACCATCCCCAGAGGTGTTTAAAAGGTGACTGGGTGGGCACTTAGTGCCATGGTTTAATTAATTAGAAGGCTTAGGTGATAGGTTGGACTCAATGATCCTGGAGGTCTTTTCCAACCTGGTTGACTCTGTGATAGTCCTGGGAGAATGAGATGGCTTCTTCCACACCAAGGGAGTTCTGGCTCTAGGACTTTGTGGAGTCCAGTACAGGGTTTTCCATTTAAATTTTTAGTGACTGATCTCCCATAGTCCTCATCCAGAAGTGCCTGAGCTTTTATAAGCAAACAGATTTCTAATAAAAAATGTTGTGTTTCTTTTGCATTTGCCCTATGGGACATGCTGTTAAGTCAGTGCTGTAAACATATGGCCGTGGCCAGCTACAGCAGTGATCCTCAGAGACATTCCAACAGCTATGTGGGATATCTGCTATTGTGAAATCTGCTGTACAGGCTGGTGATTTCTGTGCTTGAGCACCTGAAGTTGTTGATCTGCAAAATTGATGGGGAATGGCTGAGCTTAAAAAAAAGCTCAGAAGCAAGTCTGGAATCTGTCAGAGTATGTATTTTGGTTGTTGTGGATATACATCACCTATCCTACAACCAGTGCTTATGCAAAGCAATGATTTACAGTGAGACTTTGCTTCTGAAGGCATGACCACTCTGCCCTTAAGTATTTTCTAGGAAGGAAAACCCAAACCCACACACAGTGTGGATGATTTCCTCCAGCACACTCTCCAATCCTTTTTGTAGTTGCCTGGCAACCAGGGAATGGAGATGGAGGGAAGAGGAGGAGGATGCGAGCGCATGAAGGCACATGAAGAAGCAGCTTATCGCTTGCAAACTGGCCAAATCAGCTCTTGATTGTCTTGTGCTGCTCCACTGAAATAGGTCATCTGCTCTGGCCCGGTTTAGGTAATCACCTGCCAAAGGTAAGGCTGGTGATCCTGCTTCGGTTTTACACGAGTTCCATCCTAATACGAATCTTTTGGTATTACCAGAACTGTTCTTGAATGGGAATAAGTGAGGTAAGAAACCAGACTGGGTCAGTGCACAGAGTTTACACATGGTGTCTCAGCTACACAGGGTTATTGAACAGTGCCCCTGGACTCAATGGAAGCCAAAGAATTCCACTCAACTGTTCCTTCTGAACATGATGTTTAACCACAGATTTTGTACTAGATGTTCTCCTCTGTTGTGAAAAGAGCAAAACACTCTGGAAGATTAAATTCTAAGGTTTTCTTCTAGTTCAAGAATGCTAACAAACAAACAAAAGGGCAGAAGTTTCCTTCTCCAGTTAAACATGTCCAGTGCAGGATTTGCAATTTGGATGAAAATAATCTTAGAGGCAACAGGAATGGGAGAGAAAGAAGTCAAAGCTGACCTCTACGAGTTACAAGCTACTAGCATGAATCTCAGTTTCTGGTGAGTGTCTTGATTAACAGTTATCCATTCTGTCTTTAGCTCAATGTTACAGGGATCTCTATACAGTAGAATAATTTATACAGGAAGTATAATGATATTGTATCTTCTCAATAGCTAATGAACTCTTGGTGCCTTTACTTTCTGCCCTGGAGAGGACTCAGAAATGAGTCTCCATTTTTTCAGGTTTGGGCCCTCTGTTTCCTGCATCCTAAACAAGCGCCAGAACCTTTGTGTTGTTGCCTTACAACTAGGGCATGTCTCTTTTCTCTAACCTTTAGGAGAGAGAAAGCTGTCCCATCAGTACACAAGAATATTATTTTCACCTTGGAAACTTCCACAGCCTAGGAAAAATATTTTGCAGAATACATCAGATTATCTGGCAAAGAAGTGGTGTGCTTGTATTATTAAAGTTCATTTGGTTGCTATTAAATAGGTTCTTACTCAAAGATCCTCATGGAAAAATATGATATTTGCCTTTTCTTGTGTTATAATAGCACAGTAGGATAACATACGGCTTCTTAAGACCTCATATTGCTATGATGTTTGAGATGGCAAGAAGTCACTGCAACCACTAAACTAATTACAGAGGAATGTTACTGAAGTAAAGAATGCCAGTAGAAAAGTTGTTCTTGATTTTCTTGTGGGTTTTTTGGTTGTTTTTATTCGCTGCTTGGTTGGGATTTCTTCCTAGATTAAGACGTGCCTAGAAGGTCTTGACAACTTTATTAAAATAACAAATCACTATTGCCAAAAAATCATAGAATGAACTGGGTTGGAAGGGACCTTTAAAGGTCATCTAGTCCAACCCCCTATGAATGCAAAAATCTTTTAATTGGGAAAATGTTTGGGACAATGCTTTCAGTGGACTGATTGTATGCTTCCTACAGAGATCATCATACACTTAGGCAGTAGCATCCAAGCCCCAGGACAATGTCTCAATCTCACTAGGTAAAATGCAGCTTGTCCAAAAAGCATCTCCCTTCAAAAAAAAAATAGAATCACAGATATTTCTAAGGAGCCTGTTCCTGTTGTGTTGTGCACTGCCCTTTACTACTTCTCTCTCAAATTCTCTTTTCCTCAAATTTATTTCTGTGGAACCTGCCGCTTGAATGCCTCTGCTGCCATGATGCCATGCCCAAAGCGTATGTGCCAAATGACAGCTGTCAAAGAGAATGTTACAATACACTCAGCATGAAATGCTCACATCAACTTCTCGTCTTTGCCATGCTTTGTGAGCCAAAACCAAACCTACGTGGCTTATGTGCAGCTCAACCTACTACTGCTGCTATGATGTCATTAATAAATGCTTTGGTGAAATATCAAGGAAGGGCAGAGAGGGGGCATGGAAAGATATTGCCAGTCTGTTTGCAAGTAGATAAACAGTTAAAGATTTGTTTTATGTTCAGTCCAAATCAGAGGTTGGATCTTATTATCATAATAAGTGGCACGAGGAAGACTCCATCACAAAATCAATACCTCCTGTGCTAGTTTGAGCCTAGCTAGAATGTTTTGGTGAGAAGGACTAGATGATAGGCTGTGAAATGAAAAACAATGGTGATGTCTACTTTGTTCACAGTCTTGCTGAGATGTGTAGAAAGGACAAGCAAAACATTAGATAAAGTCACTTTGCTTGGGCACTTGGCTCTGGGCTGTGCTCTCAGCTCTTTGCCTGCTGGGGAGCTCGGTCTGCTGGCTGAACTCCATCTTGCTTTCTAACCTCACCCTCCATTTGCCTTGGCTGATTCACTTTGCCTCTTAATCCTCTTGGCCGAACCTCCATTCTTCCTTGGGACTGGGGCAAGGTTGAGAGGGGTAGGAGGAAGGTGAGGGGTGGTCAAGAGCCCCTCCTGGGGACTCAGGTTTCTGGGAGGGGAGTTGTGTTTCTGTATTACTTTCACCTTGTATATTTCTGTCTATAACTGTATATACTGTAAATATCTGCTTGTAAATTGTGCCAGCTGTAAATATAAGCTTCATTCAAATTTCCAGAGCTGGCTGAGTCTAGTCTGGGTGATTTCAAAAGTGTGGGGGGCAGGGAACACCCAAACCTCTACACCTCCAACCTGAGGTGCTATAACATTGCCACAATATCCCAAGTAAGGCAGACTGGCAATCAGTCTTGGGACTCAGAGAGTGAACAGGGCATTAGATAAGGGATTATTTATACCTTGATGATGCATACTTGTTTATTACTGGGTTTTCCCCTTGCTTTCTAGAGCTTTAGGATCTCTGTAGTATGCATGCTTTTGTCCTGGCAAGTATCCTACTTGGAGTTCAACACTCAATACAATTGTATTTCTCTCCCTAAATTCCTCAGTTGCATCTTGTTGTTTATTCGGTTTATGTTTTGTTGGGTTTTTTTTCTTTTCACTAAATGCACTTCCTTTCATCTAGGACTGAAGAGGGAAAGGGAGAAACTTTCACAGTTTACTCCATTTGCCTGTGTGTCTAATTTTCTCTTTGAATATGCTCCCACTTATTGTTCCTTTCCTGGCTAATGCCCAGTGAGGCATCATTTCAAAAGGGAAAACCAAAGCTTATACAGCAATAAGTTGTCTGATCAAAAATAAACATGAGGAAGGAGGGATCTTCCATGAAAACTACACAGCTTTCTGATTTTTTTCCAAATAAATGTTCTTTGTTTTCATCCAGAAATACTTCAGCTATTGCAGCTGAGAAACAAAACACTTCACTGCAAAGTTTCTACTAAAATAGTGATTTTCTTAGTAGACTTGCAACAGAAAAATATGTTCAGCTGGAAAAAAACAATTGCACAATGAATCAGCTTTTATAGAAAGTATTCAACAATCCTAAAAGGATTTAATTCCTGCAAAAGAACTTTGCCTGTAGCCTGTCTTTCATTTGCTCAGCTTGTCAGCTGATTCTGACACCATTCATCTTGCGTTTTGTCTTACCGTTTTGTTCTTTTACTTGTTTAACTCATTTCTTGGGCTTGGCAAAAGACTTTGCTCAGGTTACTTCCATTTTCTCCCTCCCCATCTATTCTGTGCAAGTTGTCATTCATCTTAACTGGATTGTGGAGTCACAATCTGCCTTTCTATTCAGTGCTTGTCTGCACTGAAGCCTCCTGTCACTTCTTCCACCCTGCCTTGCGTGTGTTTGTGTACCTGCCACTTCTGTGACTGCTCTTTGGATCTCTAAGCTGAGCACCTCTCACCAGAAGTAAATTTCCCTTAGTGCTCGGACAGTTAGTTTGTGCCCTTTATAGCCAAAGCTTTACTTCTGGTTATTAAACTCTTTGTTAGGGAGGCTTTGATGTTAGGAATAAGCTTGAAAGGGATTTGATAATGAAGGACCATATTCATGATGCTGAGTTCTCCATTGAAAAGCTCTCGCCCCTCCTTAGCATCTCCTGAATTTTGATCAGATTTTACAGTTGTCATGGTAACAGCCTAATTTGCTCTCTTTTTGTGATTTAAGAAGCATCATGTAAAAACTCTTCAATAAATGATGCTAAAACATCTTGAGTGTTGATAGTGACATTGGGCAAAATGCCACATGGCTTAATTTAATTGCTCTGAAGCTATCACCAAGTGCATAATTCAAGGTTTCTTTTCACACAAAAGCTCTTAAAAGTTTGGATGGCTGCAAGGGAAAGAGGACAAGGAGGAAATCAGCAGCTGCCATTCTTCGAAAGTGAAACATCACCAGGAGCAGGAGGGCAGTGTTTTTATTCTTTTAGTGGCAGAAAGTCTGTAACAAAGATGAAAACTTGATTGAGATTTACTTTTTCTCCCCTTAGATTACCATGGACTTGGTGGGAAAAGCAAAAGCAGCCACCATTCCTGTGCTTTGTTCTGGGGAAGGCAGAATGACTCCATCCTTCACTGGGACTGTGATATCCTAGCAATTTAGAAGGAGGTGGCAGCCGTGGATTGTCCCAGCCTATTGCCAGTCCTTTGATCTGAAGGTAATACCTAACAAAATACACTATGTTCGGGAAAACTGCTGATCTCTGACTGGTGGTCTGCCTCTGCAGTTATGCTGGTGCTTGGATTTGACTTCAACCTCTTGTCTCTACTGCTTCTAGAGGCAGAGCTAAGGGCTACCCAGCCAGCCAATCCTGGGAGATGAGCCAAATTGAGAGCTGGTGTAGGAGTTGCTCGAAGGCGTTTGGGCTCTAGTGCAAATTTGAACCTCACATTATTATGATAGTAGGTATATAGACTCTGCTGAGTAAATATTAGCACAGAGGAAGCAGAGTGCAAAGGGTTTTCTTGGGCAATAAGATGCACAGGCTCCTCTAAGAGAAGAAGAATGGCTTCTTCTTCCTGCCTGTTTATTTTTGGGTTACAGTCGAATGATGTGGCTGTTTGTAAATGCTGTGCAGTGTGAACTTGGGTTAACAATAACTTTTGGTCTTGCTGTGATTAAAAGCCCTGCTGGCTGCTTGGCCTGATCTGGGGATGGGAAGGTTTGTTCCACTGAGCTCCTTCACTTCCAGCACGGGTCCCGTAACAAAAAAAACCCTCTTCAGGCCAGTGGGGTGGTCTGAGGCTTGATTTAGACAGTGACAACCCTATTAAGGGAAGCTACAGTGCTCTGTAATTCTTCAGACAAAGCATTACCTGAGGAAAAAGAGCAGTGTTCATTTTAGGAAAACTGCTTCTTGGGGGATATAGCTGTAGTTAGTTGTCACTGCAAATTTCTGGTCAGGAGATAAAAAAGAAACAAATCATCGACAAGAAAACCCAAACTATAAAAAGGTAAAAAGCAAATCGGAACAGCTTAGTCATTTGGTTTAGGGGAAAACTGCCACTCTGGTGTGTTATTCTGATGTGGGGATTCAAACTCCCACAGCAGGCATGTGAAATCACAGTCCCCAGGCAGAGCCTTTCTCTTTCTGGAACTGTGCACTTGCATCCTTTGAGAGTTTGAACTGAGGAGATGACAGCGCAGTTGCTGAACAGAAGATACCATGATACAAGGCAGACTCTTCCATTTCCTTGCGATCTGTTTGTCTTGTCACTCGCTTCTGCAGAGCTGCTTTATTCTTTTCTCCCAACTTGCATTCAGGAAGGAGGCAAAGGGTTTGATGTGCCGCAGCATCACTTTGCCTGGACAGGAATCTTTTCATCCACTGAGATAGTGATGACCAGGGAAATACAATAAAAAGGGAATGCCGTGGCTTTAGTGGGAGGAGAACAAGAGGGATGGAATGGAAAATACAAGTGGGTAATATAAGGTCTTCTTTTTAGGAGAGTGACAGTTTCTGGTTCCTTTACCTGCCTCTCTTTGATTAAAGCCTGCCATGGGGGTGAAGCCTGTGACACCGGAGCCTGCACACCCTTGTTGTTTTAGTAAATTATTCATCCTGTTCCTGTGATAATATAGTTATAAGGAGGAGCCTAATTGAATTTACTGTCTGGCTTTGGCCAATAGGGTGATAAGGATCCAGCAGAATGGGATGACGGTGAATCCTGCTAGTGTGCTGTGAATGTGAAGCAGGAGGGACTGGCAGTTTGTGTGCAGGAGGGAAAGCAAATCGGTCCAGGGCCCCCGGATTAGCAGACTAAGGAAAGGTAAGGGAATGAGTGGGAATCACGATTTGCTGGAATCTTATGCTGACCCTAAGCTGCAAGGATGTTTTTGCTAATAGGAAAGCACTCTGCAGGCAATGTTTTCCTGCAGGGTTTGGAGGGAATAGGAATGCGTGTGGTGGCACTTGCTCAGTGCATGTAGCATGTGCCTTTGTCTTTATGTACGCTGCAGAGGTTTGGATCGTTGGATGTTCATTGTGCATGTCTGCATGGAGACGCCTGTGTTTTGTGTGGATAGAGCAGCAATGTATGAAGCGTTGTAAATTTAATGAGAGGAGTCAAAAGGGAGAAATTACCTCATGGGCAGTGTGGAAGAAAGCAGTAATGCTTTGTGGTTTGATTGAAAATGGAAGTGCTGAGGCTCTCAGTGAGCTGCTTGCAAACAAAAAAGAGTGTGTGTGCATCTGTCTGTGGATGTATCAGATCTGCAGTGAGATGTGAACATGGGAAAGAGGAGGTCAGACTGGAGCATTAGTCATGGCAGGTGGAGTTAAATTGCAAGCAATCTGTGTAATCGGATCTTCTAACATGGAGAGTGCAAGTGAGTAGGAAAGTGGATTAATCCTATCTGCTGAGCTGGCTGCACCTGAAAAGCAAGCACGGGGAAATCGGGACAGGTTTTCTGACTGCTTAGAAAAACTGATGATCAGACTGTCCTGTTTGCCTGCTGCTAGAGCGATTACCTGCTGAGCTGCTTCCACAGATTTGCTGTCTCCCTTATAATGATGAGTAGGAAGGGTGAGCATCTCCAAGGAGCCGGTTAAAGCCCACAAATGAATGTTATCTGTAGGAGCAGGATCACATCAAGCAAATTAGCCTCTGCTCTTCCTTTTGTTTCACTGCCTTTGCTCTGATAACAAATTACTGCTAAACAGACAGGACAGATGGGGGGATCTGAATTACAAACGTGACAAGTGGCATTAAGCCATGCAAACAGGGAACATCGTTTGCAGTGAGATGCTACAATCATGCTTCTGCAGTTTACATCTTCACATGCCTTTAAGACAAGGCTGTCCTGAGCTGGGTAACCTTAGCTTGATCACTAACCAGAGTGATGGTCCCAGCTTGCTGTAAGGCATTAACAGATTTAGTTGTTTCTCATGGGTTTTCACCACCTCATTCTTTTTAAGCCAAGATCCAGAGGAAACATCCTTGTTGAGACAATGATGTTGCTCACCTGTGGAGTTGGAAACTAAGTCATGATGACTGTGGAGGGAGGAATCTCTTTTCTGCTTGCTCAGAGAGCAGTAGCCAGAGGCTTCCTCTAACAAGAACAGTAGTGCAGAAAGCCCCCACAGGGAGAAGCAACAAAATGGCTTGTCTTTGGATTAACCAAACCTGTTTGCCTCAGTAAGTTCTCCTTCTTCACTAAGACTAAATTTCTTATATCAGGAGTCAACAGTCTCCTACCCAAGCTCCTTTCTCCTCTGTTGTTTTCTCATGGGACCTCAAGATGGGGAAACACAAACATGACTGATAGTCACATCAGGAAGCATTTCCATGCTCATAACTGCCTTCTGCTCATGAGCTCTCTTAAAGTTTCTGAGATGTGCTGCTGGGAGTAGTGGGTTGGGTCTGACCCCCTTTGTCTCATACATTGTGCACATATCTCATGCCAGACTGAAGAGGCACTTGCAGAGACATAAAAAGGCTCCACCTTACAGAGAATATTTGTATCTGGTGATGGAAAACCCAAAGATTCCCATAGGATAGAGCCACACTTTCCTCATCTGACCTGGAGTAGCTCACTGAAAAGCAAGTCTAACACAAGGCATATACTGTTGGGGATTTGTCTCTTGATCTCTCAAGCCTTTCCTGTCCTTCAGTTCCTCTTGAGTAAGAAAATAATGTAGTGATGGTTGAGTTTGTGTCCAACTTGCAAAGCACTGAAAGAAACAGAGTGAGCTTAGAAATTAATTAAAACAAGCCTGAACATCTGAAAATAAACTCCTCAGTATAAAAACTTCTCTCCCATTACCTCTACCTCAGCAACAGAGGAATAATTAAGTAACTCTCTTATTCACACACGGCAAAAGGCTGCATAGCTTCCACATGCAGAGCAGAAACCTCTCTACTAAAGAGAGCAGATACTTGGTGCACTTGGAAAAGTCCATCTCTCTGTGAATCAGATGAGGCTATTAGCAGTTACCTGTTTCAGGATACACATCTTCCTTTGGAGAAGCACACAAGAGATGAAGCATGTCTCTGATGCTGCTGTGATGGTAGCTTGGCCTTCACTTGTAGCATTTATTGCTGGTTGGGTGACTATATTGTTTGCTTCTGCCCTCAGAGTCTCAGGGCTCAGAAATGGGCAAAACGCCAGCCTGTTCCCAGAGAAGCTTACGTCATTGCTAATTCACTGGTGCCAGAGACCGTGCTGGAAACCTGAGGTTACTTTTGCCATTAATTGCCCAGATGATTAATTCATACAATGATATCATTTTCCTGGATGGAGGTTAGGAGGTTATGTACACTAATAACGAGAGGCGTGATGGGATGCAAAACTTGTGCTCATTATTGTTAAGGCTAATTGTAACAAGCTAGCCTCTGTGTCCTCCACAGCACGCTTTTCTCAAGCATTTTCCAACCATTTTTCTCTGTCTCTCTCCCCTTCCCCTTATTTTATTTTATTTCTGGGAGGTGGGGAGTGATGTGTGAACAAGGGAAGGGCTCTTAACTGGATTTGTAGAATTGCAAATTCTGCTCTAGAACACTGAAACACAGCGGCCTCAGCTTTGACAGCTCCTCTATAATAAGGATTGTTGCTTTACTCTTAGTATTTAAATCAAATCAAGCTTTTCCCACCTTATAAATCTCATTCCATGTTCCTTGTATGTATGCCGTTCACATAGCACCTTCCAGCAAGGAAAAACAAACACACAAAACCCAACCAGCAACAACAAACCACATTAAACAGGTATCCTCCTTTAAAAGAAATGAAGGGAGGAAGGAAAGACAGGAAGAAAGGAAGGGAAAAGAAGGATGGGAACAGAAGGAAAGGAAAGAAGGAAGAAAGGGAATAGAAGAAAGGGAATAGAAGGAAGAAGGATGGGAAAAGAAGGAAAAAGAATGAAAGAAAATAAGGATGGGGAAAAGAAAGGAAAGAAAAGAAGGGAAAGAAGGAAGGGAAAGAAGGAAGGGAAAGAAGGAAGGGAAAGAAGGAAAAGAAAGAAGGAAGGGAAAGAAGGAAGGGAAAGAAAGAAGGGAAAGAAGGAAGGGAAAGAAGGGAAAGGAGGAAGGGAAAGAAGGGAAAAGAGGAAGGGAAAGAAGGGAAAAGAGGAAGGGAAAGAAGGGAAAGGAGGAAGGGAAAGAAGGGAAAGGAGGAAGGGAAAGAAGGGAAAGGAGGAAGGGAAAGAAGGGAAAGAAGGGAAAGAAGGGAAAGAAGGAAGGGAAAGAAGGAAGGGAAAGAAAGGAAAGAAGGAAGGGAAAGAAAGGAAAG
Source organism: Tricholaema leucomelas (assembly GCA_013400475.1). Classification (NCBI taxonomy): domain Eukaryota; kingdom Metazoa; phylum Chordata; class Aves; order Piciformes; family Lybiidae; genus Tricholaema lacrymosa; species Tricholaema leucomelas. Next base: position 874,899 of record WAAF01004838.1, on the reverse strand, counting down.
AAGGAAGGGAAAGAAAGGAAAGAAGGAAGGGAAAAGAGGGAAAGAAAGGAAAGAAGGAAGGGAAAAGAAGGAAAGAGGAAAGGAAAAGATAAAAAAACAAAGGTTCCTAGTGCACAGTACCTGGTGTATTGCATTGTGGATATCCCCTTGAGAGGATGCTGCTCAGTGTTTAGGGGTGTGGGATCACTTTTTAGTCACTCTGGAAATTCTGCAGATGTCAAAGTTTTGCACTAAACATTTTAGGTTTTTAGTTTGTTTTAGTTTTAGGCTAGAAATCCTTTCCCCACTACTTTAATAGCTAAGCAAACAAGCCCAGAATTCCCAAGTGGGCATAACAAATTGCTGCCCTGGCCTGGAGACAATTAATAGCTGATAATGGTGAAGCAACTTGATCTGATAATCTATTGATAGGTGACTCTGCTAATTTGAAATGTCAAACGAAACACCCAGGGCAGTTTCTTTCAAACAAAGTCACTGCTCTGCCTCATGTATCCCTCCCCTTCACTCACTCCTGTGTTTCTTTTCTCCCCTCAGGCCTCTGTGTTTTCAGCTGGCTTGAGTCCCTAGCGGTGTACAAAAGCCCTGGATCTAAGTTTTCAAACAGAGTTGGTAAGATCAAGTGAAAACTTTCCAGAGTCTAGATAGGCTGGTATTTGTGGGATAAAATGGTTTCCTTTCTTTTCAAGCACTGAGGAAGCCATGCTACCTCTCCATTCTCAGTAAGTTTTCACTTCTTCACATCCTTCATGGTATTTTCATACCTCATGTAGAGACTAGAAAATGTCAAAGAATGTTTCTTGAATGCTAGCAAACAACAGAGATCAGATGAGCAATTGTAGCAGATCTGTTAGCAGTTCAGTAGTGTAGTCTCATCTATATCTGTAATACAGTTATTGAGGATAATTAAGTGATTATGAAGACCTAACAATGTCTGTATTAATGACTGTCAGGTTCCAGACACTCATCTGTCGTCTATTTAATGAGAAATCATCCTGCTGTGTTTGGGCAGATCAAACACTGAAGCCAAGAGTACAGTATGATTTTGCTGTCCTTAGCATACTACATTGACCACAGGAAAGGTGGCCTAGGGCACATGCTTGTAATTTAGGCCCTGCCTATAAAGGGGAGAAAAAATAATGAGATATCCTTGTAAAAGTATGAGGGAGAGTCTGTGATGTGGCCTTTGGGGTAGAAATAATCTTTTGTCCCAGTGACAGCACTCCGTTGCTGGATTCTGCATTGCCACCAGAGTGACACAAAGGGCAAGAGGATCACCTGCTTCCCAGGAGGGCTGCTGGTGAGCTGTCACTGGGGGGGAAACTAAGTCATTTGGACGAGGCAGGAAAGACCTTGTTTCCAGCCTTTCTGAAACTAGCAATATTGCCTTTGAACCACTTCTGAGAGAGTAACTGCAGACGTTTTTAAAGGCACACTACCTTTTGTTGTGAGCTATCAGGCTCAGATGCAAACAAGAGAGGCAGCTGCTGTGCTGTACAATACACCAGCCTGGAAAACATCACCAGCATTGGCTTTCTATGGCTTGGAAAAAGAAGCCAGAGTTCATATTAAAGGGAGGAAAATGAAAGGACTGAAGAGACAGGTGAAGAGCTCTAGGAAGTGGGATATAGGAACAAAGTGTGCCTTTTTTTTGGAAGAAAGAAATTTCATTGTTGCCAGACATAGTGGGGTTTGGCTGGATTTTTTCCTGCTCTCAGCACAAACCAGAGCCAGCACTTCTTTCCTGTAGACTTCAACTAGAAAGCATGGAAAAGTGCTGGCTTCCTTATTTCTCCTCATACACACAGCCAACCACGCAGATACCAACTCCTTTTAAAATGTGGCAACTGGTGTCTTCAGACACATCCTCATGGTTTGAAATAGCAGTTCAGCTCCCTCGGAGTGCAGAAAGTGTGTTACCTCGAGCACTGCAGTTTCATTAACAATTTAATTTTACATGTGCTTGGCAATGCTGCAAACACAGAAAGAAATACTTCTAGAATCATAGAATGGTTTAGGTTGGAAGGGACCTCAAGGATCATCCAGCTCCAACCCCCTGCCATAGGCAGGGACACCTCCCACTAGAGCAGGCTGCTCAAGGCCTCATCCAGCCTGTGCTTAAATGCCTCCAGGGAGGAAGCATCCACAACCTCCCTGGGCAACCTGTGCCAGTGTCTTACCACCCTCACTGTAAAGAACTTCCTCCTAACATCCAGTCTAAATCTCCCCTCTGCCAGTTTAAACCCATTACTCCTCGTCCTGACATTACTAGACCTTGTAAATAGTCCCTCCCCAGCCTTCCTGTAGGCTCCCTTCAGATACTGGAAAGCCACTATAAGGTCTCCTCGAAGCCTTCTCTTCTCCAGGCTGAAGAGCCCCAACTCTCTCAGCCTGTCCTCATAGCAGAGGTGCTCCAGCCCTCTGATCATC